>JAYXIM010007278.1:0-45218 GCA_037575425.1 Anastrepha fraterculus
GTGAAAGTCGCGAGTTGTTTCGTAGTAGCCAGTAGAGTTTTCTGAATCGGTTTTTAACTTCATTTCTCTTTTGCTCCTCCAGGGCAGTTTTGCCTCAATTATTATGCCTAAATATTTGGCTTTTGTGTCATATTTAATGACCTTATTATTTATAGTCAATATTTGTGGATCACACTTTCTGTTTGAGTATGTATATTACTTGCACTCACGCGGAGAAGCTTGGAATTCCGTACAACCCCCATTGCAGAAGCTGTGGGGATCCTGCAGAGAAAGAGACTGTGGAACACTTTCTCTGCAGATGTCTGGCCTTGGCGGCTAGGCGCTTGAGATTCCTCAGCGTCCCCTTTGGGGATGACCTGATGAAATTCTCCAGCCTAGATCCCTTTTTCTCCTCCGCTACATCAACAGCACTGGATGGCTGTAGACGGGCTTATCTCCTCCCTTAATCCTTTCACAGGTAGTGGTCCACTTTATGGTATCAAAACGGCACGTAAGTGCTACTTGTAGTGTACCTGGGGTACTCTTGCCATCTTACCTACCTACCTACCATGTATATTACTTGGATAGTTTTATTTGTTCTAACTTCGTTTCCCCATATGTTGAATCAGGTCATCGTTCAGATAAGTAGCTGTTGTGGTTTATTTGTGGCAACATTTATGTTTTTGTTAGAGGTCATTAAAATGGTGTCATTAGCAAAGGTTGCCATCATGCCATTGTCACTTGGCCAAAACGCTTCCTTGTGGAATACTGGTTCCATACGTAGTAAATCAGAGTATTCGTCCTGATATTTATCTGTATCTTTCATTAAGGTAACCCCCCAAAATTGATAATAATCAGTTGGAAGTATTATTTTTAATTTGTACGACGCAATAATTTTTGTTGTCAATTTCCTTTTGTATTTTGTGTGTTACTCTCTGTACCTGTTAGGGGATCAAGACGGTTATATATCAATTGTTAAAATATCTTCGACAAAATAGGCAATAGACTTATCGGCCTGTATGTTGAAGGCTTGTTGACATCTTTGTTTGGTTTTGACACAGCAATTATTTCAGAAGCTTTTCAAGGCAAAGGAAATATGACGAGTTAAATATATTCCTTAGATATTTAATTCCATCGCCGGGTAGCTTCTTTACAAATTTTCCATTAATTCTGTCGTAGCCTGGAGATTTTTTGTTGTTTATATTCTTAATTTTTGTCTGTATTTCATGTAGGGTCACTTTTCTGATTATTCCATCTTTGAATTCAAATGTATCAGGTAGTTATTTTATTGCATATTTTTTGGATTTTAGAAAGAATTTTTGAAGTGTTTTGCAAGCTCACGTATTATTTTCAGTTTTCAGTTAGAATTGCATATTGGTTTGTTAATGTTATTCGTCGTTTTCCATAGTGAGAATTGGTAATTTTTTGTAAAGTCTAAACTTGTCAAATAAGATTGTAGCTTTTTATTTTCAAATTCGTTTAACATCTGTTTAATATCATTAGTCATCTTGTTTATGATTGTTTTGTCGTCTGGATGTCTTGTTGTTTGCCATTATTTCGTTAGTTTTTTGTTTAAGTATTATTTTCTGTGTTTGACTGTTCGTGTTGATAAGGTTATTCCGTATAGGATTGCATTGGTGAAAAGCGAAATAGGGCCGTCGATTTGGTTCTCATTTTTAAGTGGTACATTGCAGTCAATTGCGCTTTTAATAGTTTCTAGGACAATTTCCCTGTCTGTGTAATTGTTGTATAATTTTGTGTGAATGATGATGACAAATCGAACTTAGGTTTAATTGTGAGGAGATTTCTATATACACCTTTGTACATAAAAAAGTCAATAAGATCTGGCTTTTTATTCATATGGGTAGGCCAGCAGGTAGGGTCACCTGTACTTATGAAGTCGCTTTTACTTTTTTACTTTACTTGTAATGCATGTCATTAGATTTTTCCCGTTGGTGTTTGCCAGTCTTGATCTCCACGCTGTGTTTTTTGCGTTATAGTCACCTCCGCAAATACTAAACCTGCTGTCGAGAGTTGTAAGATAGTCGAAGTATTGCGTCGTTGAGCTGTTGTGTTTCGGTGGACAATACGCAGCTAATATTATCAGGGGCCCATTTGGTCTTCAATTTGGACAGTGGTAGCTTGGATGTTGTCTTTTTTGTACGGGTCCATTTCGACACATTTGACTGACTTTCGTAATATTATATCTGACTACCCACCGTAGCCGAATGGGTTGGTGCGTGACTACCACTGGGAATTCACAGAGAGACCGTAGGTTCGAATCTCGGTGAAACATCAAAATTAAGAAAAACATTTTTCTAAAAGCTCCTAATAAAAATATCTACCGTTCGGAGTCGGCTCGAAACTGTAGGTCCCTCCATTTGTGGAGCAACATTAAGACGCACACCACAAATAATAGAAAGAGGAGCTCGGCCAAACACTCAAAAAGGGTGTACGCGCCAATTATTTATATGTATCCATAAGCCTTTTTGTCCTGGTGATTGGTGAAGAATATATTGTACATAGTATGGAATTTGTATATAACAGGTGGCGCTAAAGTAATCCTTCTATCAGAAAATGCTATACATTTTGTGATTGTCCCCTAATGTCAGTTCTGTTTTGACATTTGTGTAGTAAACACATGCGAAATACACGTTAATAAACAATGTTACGCTACACTGCTCCAGAACGCGGAATATTGCTGACTATTTATTTGATCAATAATCGGTCGGTGACTTTGGCACAACGTGAATCTCGTCGAAGATTTCCTCGCCGTCCAACGCCTACTTTTAAAACACTGCGACGTTTAGCCGCTCGCCTCGAAGAGACTGGCACAACACGAGATGCTGCCAGGCGTGGCAGACCCCGGAGTAGCCGTTTTGCAGAGAATATTGCTGCTGTAGCCGAGGATGTCATGGAAGCGCCGTCGACATCGATCAGACGACGTGCCACGCAAATGTGTATCAGTCGACGGTCTTTACAGCGAATTTTGGTACAAGATTTGAAGGTGTTTCCGTACAAAGTCCAGACGGTGCATCAGCTGTTAGCTGCTGACCGCCAATCACGTCTAACATACGCTCAAGCCATTGGTGGTGATTACCAAGAGGAAGATGATTTTTTATCAAAAATAATCATGAGTGATGAGGTCCATTTCCATCTTAGCGGGTACGTAAATAAGGAAAATTTACGCTTCTGGGGCACTGAAAATCCGCGTGTAACCCACGAAGAGCCATTGCACCCGCTCAAAGTCACTATATGGTGTGCTGTTTTCGCTGGAGGAGTCATCGGACCTTTTTTCTTCGAAGACGTCGCGGGCCAAACGGTTACTGTGAATGGTGAGCGCTACAGAGCAATGATCAACGAGTTCTTTTTGCCGCAACTTGATGAACTGGGATTGGATAATATATGGTTCCAACAGGACGGTGCAACGGCACACACTGCACGTACCACAACGGATATGCTGAAGGATGCATTTCCTGGGCGCCTAATCTCCGATTTTGGCGATTTGCACTGGCCAGCAAGATCACCTGATTTGACCGCTCCAGACTTCTTTTTGTGGGGCTTTTTGAAGTCGCGGGTTTATGTCAACAAGCCTCAGACTCTTGCAGCTCTTAAAGACAATATCCGTCAAGAATGTGAGGACCTATCGCCGGAAGTTTTGGCCAAAGTGATGGAAAATGCCATAAAAAGGGCTCAAATGGCAATCAACGGCGGCCATTAACATGACTTCATATTCTCGACTTGATGTAAAAAAATTAAAAGACCAAACTAGTTGGATATCTATTTTGTTTTAATTTAATTTCCAAGGCCATTTGCATTCCAAAGAACTTGTTTCAGATGATTTATTTTGTCCATCTATTTTCGAAACATAATAGTCATCATGTTTGATATTTGGGACATTAATTGCTTCATAATTTCTTTAATTTCGTCGAGTTCGTTGTTTGTCGGCAGAGAGTCAGTTTGCGTGGCTACTACCTGTGCAAATGCCTTATTTGGTATTAATGTTTGCTAGTGAAGAATTTAGCCTGAATATGTAAATATGGTACACCTACGCCAGTCAATGGTTCCTGTGTGTCAGTAAAGTCAATTTCAATATTCCTAGTACTGCTCCCAGGATAATTTTGTACCTGGGCTTTCATTAGTTTTGCTACTTCCACAAGTGGAGTGTGATATGACAATTATTTATTATCTTCTCACAGCTTCAGTGAAGTAAATGATATGAAATCTAAATACTCGAATATGTTAGTATTTTAAAATTGGAGTGCATTAAAATAAACAAGTTATTCAAAGTGAAGTAGATTTTCCTGGGATATTTTCGAATGCCCGGTCTAACCAAAAATGGTGAAAATTCGACAACTGCTCTGCATTTGCCACCAAAAGTGGCCAAAAACTGCAGACAAATATTCGTAAGCTATGTACATAAAAAAAAAGCAATAACAATAGCGCATACGAATGTTTACGAATCGATGGCGGAAAATCGAAATATTTAGAAGCATTGGACAGACAGAGCGAAAGAGCCAAAGAGTTCGGTACAGTACAACTTCCAATTGTTACGCGTTGCATAAATGCGAAAATGAAAATAAAATGATAACAACAACAAAACATACGTTGCATTGCATTTATATGACAAAATAAACAGTATTGGGGGCGCTTGGGAGCGCTCAACGTGCTGGCATTTGCGCATGCGCAGACAAATGTTTTTTCTTTTTTTCTTGTGGGCTCCTTCATGACGCAAAGAGACGCCAGGAACAGACAGACAGACAGACAAACCAAAAGACAGATACGCGGATTGCTAAGATGACGTTGAGGCAGTAGAAGCCAATCGAACGGTAGACAACTACGGTGTAGGGAATGAGACGTAGACCACAATGACGATGATCCCAGAGATCATACAAATATCCAAATGAAAAGAGGAAAAAAGGAATCAAAGGGTAAAATTTGTAAAAAAAAAAAATTAAATAAATAAGAAAAAAGGGCATCCAGGCATCTGTTTGGCAGATGGACACCGGACAATCGCACCCAAGAGCCTAAGGATGCTTACGCGTCACAGAGTGGCTACGTATAGTTGGAAGTTGAACGGCATTACCCGGCGAGAGTGAAGTTGGCGATGGCGTTGCTGATGGTGATGACGTCGATCGTCGCCGACGTTGGTCGTTGCTCGTTGGACGGTGGTCGCAAGCTATTCGCGCCAAGCTCATTGCGCCAGCTAAACGACGGAGGCGGATGGAGTGAGGGTGGGCTGCGGTATTGAACAGCAGCATTCCCAGAAATATTGGTGTAGGTCACAATAAGAGAGATAACATGCTGTGCACCTCATTGTATGCAAATGCGCGACAACAACAACAAAAACAGCAACAATAACAGCAATAAACTAAACGAAAAAGAGAAGCAGAAGCAGAATATACAGAAAAAATCAGCAAAGTAAGGGATTGTGAAGAGGAGCCATGCTTTGGAAAAACGTAAGGAGATGAGCGAATGCTGTGAGAAATGTGTGGCGAGGTGTGTGACTGGCAGAGGGAATGTCAGCTAGTAAGGAGTTGGCAGTTGTGACTGTTTGTGACGTAGGGCGCTTTGACTACAATCCAACGCCTTTTGCAGTCCACCACAAGGAGCTGGCGGAGAACTGTGATTTTTGTTTTTGTGTTTTGCTTCTCCTTTTTGACTTTTGTAATTTTTGGCATTTTTTCCGTTTTGCGCTAGAAAATGCAGCGATGAAGGGAGGGGAAATTGAAATTTGGTTGACAATGCATATAAATTCACACACACATATGCCTATAAACACAAACAAACATATGCATATACGCGAATAGCGACGACATTTAAATACTAACTCGCCAGTTTTCTTATTTACTTAGTCTTGCATAATTTTTATGCTGCTTAGTACATTTGCACTTAAAGAATTAGAAATGGGCAAAAGGTAGGAGAGAAAAAGGTTAAGAGTAAATGTAGTGAAAAAAAGCGAAATGAAAACGCAACAAAAACAAAAAACCTTCTACTAAACTCGCTCTCTTAAAGATCTGCGGGATTTTTTTTTAACAAATTGCTCAAATACGATTTCGAAACTGCAGTGCGAAAAGAGTAGTACACTGAATGCCTTGTTTTTGATGCTTTTTGCCTATAAAACTATTTATTTTTAACTTTTTATGACCGCAAAAAATTCACTTAAGCGCACATTTAAAAACGCATTCACATCGGGGTCACGACATTCTGCACCCACATCTCAGGCGCTTCCACAAGTCACAATATATTTGTTGCTTTTTTTCATATGTATCCACATGCATAGGCTTATACGTATGTAAGAGTTTTGTATGCGAGTAGGTAAGGTTAAGTGGTAGATATACCACCTTGATCAAAAAGCTCCCGGAATATATTCATAAAATGCAAAATACAAGCTTATTCCTCAAAAAAGATATTGGCTTCAAAGGAATCACTCTCAACTGCAACGCAGTTATGCCAGCGTTTGATCCAGTTCTCGAAAGATTTTTGGAACTCTATTTTCTGTTCAGCCATCAGAGCTGTCTTCGATTTTTTCATTACTTCCTTCAAAAACGTTCCCCGTAGCGCTTTTTTTGACTCGATCGAACAGATAAAAATAGCAGGGAGCGATACCAGGTGAATTCGGCTATTGGATGGTATTTATTTCGTCCTTGGATTTGGAATTGACGTATAATGAGGGCACTGTGCAACGTTGCGTTATGATGGTGCAAAGTCCAAGAGTTGTTTTCCCACAAATTCTTTTTTGGCAAACTGCTCTACGTAAACGTCCCATAACGCCCAAATAATAGTACTTATTAGCTGTTTGGCTTTCTGGCAAAAGTTCGAGGAGGACAATACCGTTGTAAACCATAAAACCCGTGAGCATCACTTTCTTTTTTGATCGAAAATGTTGCAGGTTTTTTGGTCTTGGTTCTTTCGAAGCTCTGCACTCAGTCGCCTGATATCTGGATTGCGTGTCGTACTCATAAAACCCCGATTCGTATACAGAAAAGATGCCTTTGATGAATGTTGGGTCGGATTGAGCCTTGGAAATCAAGTCTTTGGCGATATCAACGCGGTTCCCCTCAGGTCCTTTAGGACCAACTTTGCAACAGTATGGCGCAAACCCAAATCATTCACTCTGAACGGACCTACACGCAATGTGCAAGTCCCCCGCCAGTCTGATGTTTAATGTGCGGTTATTGATCAACTTTTCTTTCACTTGATGTTTTCATCAGTTTTCGATGTTTACGCCCTACCTCTACATTCGTCGTCCTCGATGGACTCACAATGTTTTTAAAGCGTCTATGCTACTCGTAAATGACCGTTTTCTTTACATACAAACTGTTGTTGCCAATCCAAATCCAGTTTTAGAATTATGAAAACGCTAAAGCACTTGCAGAAGTAGATTTACTCAAGACGGCAATGGCGATACAATTTGCCAGGCAAAGTTTGTGGCAACCTTACAAAAAACACTGCACTCAAATCAGTT
This sequence comes from Anastrepha fraterculus, assembly GCA_037575425.1. Classification (NCBI taxonomy): domain Eukaryota; kingdom Metazoa; phylum Arthropoda; class Insecta; order Diptera; family Tephritidae; genus Anastrepha; species Anastrepha fraterculus. Next base: position 7,448 of record JAYXIM010007278.1, read on the forward strand.
AAGTTAGAGGGTCCTCTGGTGATTGTTCCGGGAGCTTTTTGATCAGGGATGTAAATAGTATAGATTTCCCTTCTTTGGGTGGGGCATCAATTTTGCCTCTTTGTGTATGGGTTTTTGCGCGTGTAAAACAAGTCATGTTTCCAACATTCTCAATAACACAAATTTTAAAATTCAATTTTGTTAGATATAACCTGTCATAAAAATCAGAAAAGCACTTCAAAACTTCTTAAGATGTGTCGAACTTTTGACAAAGGTATCTGCCAAGACGGTAGACGTTGAGGTTTGGTTAAATTCGCAAATAACCCTTCTAATAGGTGCCTTACGGGTATAATTCGTTCTAGCATTATTTGCATAAAAAGGCAACGAAGCACGTAGAAAGCTCAGCAAAACATTAACATGTATTCTTTCTAAAAGTGACTCGTAGTCAGAAACTCCAAAAAATAACAGTTAAAGATAATATCGACCTTCTTTTGTCGAGCGATTTCAAATTGAGCAGTGCTAAACGTGCACTATACGAAAGTATAGGATCCGAGGAACCCAATGAACGCAACGCAAGGTTAGGATAAATGGTTGCCCTTGCGAGACAAATATTAAGAAATCCTCCGTTGTGACAGGGCAAAGGAGAAGGAAAGGAACTAGAGAGGTGCAGAAAAGAAGAAGGGGCCTTGGAATTAGAGAATGACGACCAACCAGATCTGTAATATTTAAACCCGTAATATCTGCAGGTGTAGCGAAAAAGTCAGAGATCAGACATTTAAATATTTGCCCGACGAGAGCAGGGCGTTCTCCCAGCAGCTTCTGCAGAAAGGATTTGAGGCAACCCTAAGTCTCACATAGACACCTAACGGATAATGTCCGGTAAGGATACATACTAAATTAGAGAGTTACAGCTTTCTTAGATTTAGAAGTTCCCGCCAACGTCCCCCATCTACTCCTGGCCAGAAGGATTTTGCGACTTTGCACGTTTGTGCACTAACACAGCGCTCGCTGAGTTGACGCAAGGCCCATTTTTCTAGAAGAAGACCACAGGCTCCCAAGGAAACCCCAATCCTCTCATTTTGCGATGAAATCGTCTCCAGGGTTCCCTGTGTAAGGGAAATTTGAGAAATACCTTTTACGGATCGGAAGATCCAGAGAAATTACGTCGTACAAAACCAAACATTGCGTATGCCTTTGAAACGAACAAATTAATATGAATGGTGAATGAAAATTTAATAACAAAAATAACGTCAAGATCCTTGCCAGATTCCTCCAGAGACGCTGTACTTAAGTTTTTAATAAACTGGGTGATTTTTGAAGAATATAATTCATCTAGTTCGGATTGGAATTCCATCATATCTGCAGTATTCTTAACGACTGAATGAATATTCAGATCGTCGGCGTATAATAGAAAGTTGGCGAGCGAAAAGCAAGAACTGATTTTATTTATAAACAGAATAAACGGCTATGGACCTGGAATGCTACCTTGTGGTACGCCAGAAGTAGCGAAAAAAAAAATTCAAATTGAAAATCATCGAGTGTGACAACGCAACGCTTTTGACTCAAATAGGATTTAAGTCATTGCAGAAAAGTGTAATGAAAACCCAGGCAACCGAGCTTGTCGATTAACACCAAATTTGAAACTTTTTCGAAGTCTTTAGAAAAGTCGGTGTAAATGTAATCAACTTGGCACAATACTAACTAAAGACAACCTGACTTGCAAGTGTTGAACGACCTAATATAAATACGCGTTGATTCGAGCAAATTGAACTCTTAACTGAGGAATATATTTTATCTTCGATGACGCATTCAAAAATTTTAGAGACGTTAGTAAGATTCCAGATAGATCTATAATTAGATATATCATTTGTCCATTATAACCATGTATATGTATATTTCTGGGGAATCTAATCAGCTCTCCCAGTGAGACTGTGCCTAAACTGAGCAGATTTCCGAAGAATTGTCAGGAATTTAAAATGCATACCTCAATCTGCGGGGCTTGCACGCAGGAATTGCTGAGTCGACTCTACCCTCTTCTTGCTTTTATAGCTTTTACAGAAAATGAGCTTGAGCGCCCCAAATCCGATAATTATATAAAAAACTAGCGAAAACCCGCCCGTTCCGCTGGCCGTCTTTAAAAAAAATCTAGATTAATTAATTAAATTAAGCCGAAAAATACTGTGTGTTTTTTATAAAAATTCTCGCGTATGAATAGTAATGAAAGAAGTTGTGAATAGTAGTAGCAATTAAAAAACGTTTGATGTGATTTACTTTATTACTTTTTTTATTGTAATGCTCTTTGGTATACAATATTCTTCGTTTTTCCATGCGTTGTTGAATAACTGAACAATACCGATGGCTTACCAACTCTTGAGCATGAAACATAAAGTTGGCCATGAGAAAAACATGGGTATTCTAAATCAATACCACAAATTGATAAAGTTTGGCCTTGTGACTTATTAATAGTAATCGCGAATGCAAGGCGAACAGGAAATTCAAGACGTTTGAATTCAAACGGCATATCCGATAGTATCATTGGTATTCGCGGCATTAAAATGTCTTCACCAGAGTACTTTCCATTCAAAATTGTTGCTTCAATGACGTTATTCATCAATCTCTTAACTGTTAATCGAGTGCCATTACATAGTCGTGGTTGATTTATGTTTCTCAACATAATAATCGGTGCTCCTATTTTCAAGTTCCCATGTGTGGCGGTAATCCAGGTAAATCAAGGCAATTCAAAAAATCAGTGGGATAATTTACAATATCATCTTGATTTGTAACAGTGTCAACGGATCGATATGTTTGTTCTGGACTTGGTATGTTAGCCAAAATAGCCGCATTCATTTCATTCACATTTTTATTTTTGCCAGCCATGATGGCTCGTTCACTAAGCCAATCATGATTTTTGTAATTTTGAGGCAAATTTGGGAAAATACTTTGAATTAACTGTTCTTTCGTTGACTTATTTGACAAAAGTTTGGTTGTAAAATTATTAAGCCAGTTAAATTATCGACAGGAACTTTGCCATTTCTAATATCCAATAATTGCTGTGAAAATTCAGCAGCTGATGGATCATTTTGCATTAGAACACGTACATTTGTAGTTAGTTTGAGTGTTTGAACATGTCTCCACAAATATGATGATTTCAAACATGCAACCAATTTATCTGCTACAGTTGCTCGAGGAATAACAGGCAGTGTTTGTCTAAAATCGCCAGCCAGCAGCACTAAGGCACTACCAAACATTTCATTTTTACTACGTAAATCTCGTAATGTCCTATCAAGCGATTCCAGTGAGTTTTTATGTGCCATCGTGCACTCATCCCATACAATTACGTGTGCGAAAAAGCGGAGAAGGAGAAGAGAACTGTTCTATTCCCCCCCGCTTTAACCCAGCTATGTGTTCAGGTGCAAATTACTTTTTTGCGTGAAGTCAGATATAAAATAAGTTTTATTTACTCTTCTTAAATTTAAATTCCAGGCGAAGTAAAAAAACTGACATATATTTGCTTCAACCGTATATTTTGTGAGTACACAGGTAATACGTAAATATATGAATGATATAGGTAATATCTCATATTAGCATAACCTTTCTGCAAAAAATTAAGGAAACGATCACCAATCACGCCGGCAATGATACAATGAATTTTTCACTATAACTGACTTCGGATTAACGTTTATATAATAAGCGTATAGGTATGTAACATTTTTTAATTTTAATTTTTAATAATAAGTGGTCCTCTTCCTCTTCCTGTAGCTATTCCTTTTCCTCTTCCATCTCCAGCTCCTTCTCCTTTCTTTATCCCGGAAACGGGCAGTAAAAATTACTTTACTTAAAAGCTTTCATCAACAGCTTCCATCTTATACCCATATTGTACAAACACATCAAGGGTACCTTGGTCCACCTTTTCGGCTATATCTCGAGACCCTGGTCACTCAGAGATTTAAAAAATACTCTGTATTAAAGCACTCATCAGTAGCTTTGATTTGATACCCACAATGTAAAAACACATCCTAGGGTTACCCGGGTCCTCGTTTTGGCCTTCGGCAGCGCCACCTGGTGGCGAGTGGAATCAATAAGCATATTATACTAACCTTCACCGTGGAAAAATATATATATATACCAAATTTCATAATAATCGGCCCAGACACACACGACCAAGATGTATTCAATTCTAATGAACGCTATGTGCGGTACAAAAAATACGTGCGGCAAATAGCAAAAACACACTCACTTAACCGACGCACCGCACACACACGCGTTATCGGATTTCAACCAAACTTCACAGAAACCTTTGCCAAAGCAACACCAACAATGTGTGAAACTTTCATTGTTTTCCTTACACGCGTTGCTGAGATTACCCCGGACAATCGCACACTTTTTTTCGGCTTAATTTTTATATATATAGTTATTATAGTTCAGTTTTCCTTTGGTATGCTCATCAGAAGTCGTATTAATAGCTTAGGAAGATTGGGGCAACCGAGAATAACGATAGTGTTAACTGAGCTACGGGGTGAGTTTCTCTACGGCTTTATTTATTTGGGTTTGATAAATCGTAAGGTTTGTGGGATACGCCTAAATATGTATAGCTTGATAAATTTATAGAGTTCGATGACTCTTCCGATACTTCTTACTCGTAGAAGTACTATAAACGCGACGCGATGCGTCATCAACATTGGAGTGAGCTGTTGATGTAATGCATTTAATAATGAGTTTTTCTCTCATTTTATTTCCTTTTACTTTTTTATCATGTGAGCTGTTTAGCCATGGGGTGGTTTGTTAGCGCCGACCAGTGTAGTGCTCACCTTTTCATAAAGGTGAGTCTTTCTTACTAGGATGCGATGAATGTCTGTAAAATGCACCTTGCAATTTACCATTTCCTAAGCCCTCTGAGAAAAGTAGCTATCAAGTCGGCAAATTAAATGATGATCAAAATCACAACTTGACGCGTAGTGGGAAGAGAATTAAGTGTAACTTGCTTAAACATCGTATACTCATATTTACGAACCGTGGCTCTAGCTCAGTCTACTGAATGTGAGACTTTGGAGTTGTCCAATCTAATTCACCTATTATTAGTAGCAAAACCTGTCTTCTCGTTAACTTATTTAATTGGTTTTATTGAGTCATAGAGCACTTACGGCTTAGAGCAATATTAGATTAATAGACTCTTCTGTTGCAAAGTTGAACGAAATTGTAACTAAAGTCAATCTACAGGTACTGATAGTTCCAGCTCTGATCATCATCATAATCGTTAGCTCAACAGCCCGATCCAGGTATTGGCTTGCTGTCTACAGTTTGATTTATCCCTCGCTTAAGTTCTCCAACAACGTTTGCCAAATGACTCAATGTCCTGATCTACACTATCGATCTATCGGAGTTTTGGTCTTTCTTTGCCTCTTTTTCATCTGCGCGTACCCAGTAGGATTTTCTCCGGTGGGTATGCTTTGCCTGCCCTTATAACGTGACCAGCTCATCTTAGGCGGTTCAGCTTTATTGTGGTGACAATATCCTTGTGTTGAAACAGTCTTTGAATCGTATTGTGATTGAATCGTATTGTCCAAATGCCGTTTTCGCAAACAGGACTAAATATTTTTCGTAGGATTTTACGCTAAAAACGTTAAGTTTTTGCTCATCGGCCTTGTTTAGTGTGCAAGTTTCACTAGCGTATATAAGTACTGGTATGAGTATCCGCTTGTATTCCAAGAATTCGATGTTTTCGTTGTCTTTGTAACGCTAAGTAGCATCGCTTCGTGGCAAGTATTCTTTGATCAATTTCAGTCGTTATGTTGTTTATATTGCCGATTTTGACACGAAGATATTTGAATTCCTGAACAATTTCGAAAATGTAGAAACCTATTTTAAGACTCTGGCTGATGTCCTGCATTGCTGGTCCTTGGGTGCTTTAAACTCATCAATGAATGTTGCTATAATGTCCAAATCATTTATATCATCATGGGCGCGATTAAACAGCTGGAATGAAAGGCCATCACTTTTACTGAGGTCATTTCTTGTTATGAATTCCGTTGAAGGCGACAAATTTTGACGACGTTTCTAATTTTTGCTAGTGTTGGTTTGGTTAGACAAATAAAAGTGTATGGGGTTCCAAATTCGTCCATAGCAGCCAGAAGATGGGTTCGTATAATATGCAGCTTTGAAGGCAATAAACAAATAAAATGTGGCTACGTTGTTTTCTTGGATTTGTTGAAGGACTTAACTTAGAGTAAAAATCTGGTGTATAGTGAATCTTCTTGACTTGAAACAAGTCTGATAACTCCCTACTATCTTATCAGAAAATGGGCACAGCCGCTCGTACAATATGTTAGAGAACATTCTGTAGCAAATATTAAGAAGTATTGAAGTGTCTCCCTCTTTGTGGAGTGGGCATACGGTGATGTCCGGCACATATTTTTTAAGGCTGGGTATTGCTCTTTCAAATTCATCAAAATTTAGTTCTTCTATGCTAGGACCGCGTTCTGGAATTGCGAATCTTCAGATTCGCTGCTTTCATTGAGATACTATCAAAGTACTCTACCCATCTGTTTAGAATATGATTGGATAGGACAGGTTAGTGTTTGGGAGGAGATTAATAAGGTTTTTACTTTTTATCCAGACCTGTAAGTGTAGCTTGTAGTATCCTACTGAGGGCACTGAGGGCAGACTTCATTAAAAGTATATATATATATAATTGGCGCGTACACCCATTTTGGGTGTTTGGCCGAGCTCCTCCTCCTATTTGTGGTGTGCGTCTTGATATTGTTGCACAAATGGAGGGACCTACAGTTTCAAGCCGACTGCGAACGGTAGATATTTTTTATGAGAAGCTTTTTCATGGCAGAAATACACTTGGAGGCTTGCCAGTGCCTGCCGAGGGGCGACCGCTATTAGAAAAAACTTTTTCTTAATTTTTTTATCTTTCACCGAGATTCGAACCGACGTTCACTCTTTTAATTCCGAATGGTAGTCACGCACCAACCCATTCGGTCACGGCGGCCGCTCTACTTAAAATTAGTCCTTGATATTTTTGTTTAATATACTCTGTAAGGACTTACAGCCGAGTATAGCTTACAAATCGTAGAAATCACTTTCCAAGCTCATATTTTTTCGCAAAACTTACACTTCGCACCACACAAACTCACCCTTCGACCCGATTACACACCGCATAATCGTCCATTTCAGTTCCTTTTGCGTAACACAATGGATCTCTTATGCCTACACGATACCTACGACGATACCTGGAAGAAGAAAATATCTTTCTCTTCTGTTGGAAATTGCAGGTTCTGTAATTCCTGATTACGTCGTTAGTACTAGGATAAGGAGGTGAAGCATCACCTAAGGTGCATCGACTGGTTCATGACATGAAACCGACCAAAGCTCTATTTAACCATTAGGGGTACTCCTTGTGTTGTCTTCAAAGTGTTGCCTCTTGCCGGCCACTTTATTTCTGCCTATTATAACTGCGAATTATAATTTCGACAACAGGTGCTGCTGAGTTTTTCTTCATAAATAGCCAAATGATATTTGTTGCTCACCACTACAACAAAACTTATAAATTAAAAATTAGCAAAATATAACCAGCAGGCATAGAAACTGGCTTTTGAAATCGTTTTTCTTCACTAACACATACATATGTACACGTATTAATATCAGTTGGAATGACAGAACACCAGCAACAATAACTCTGTGCCATTGGAATTATTTTATTTTAATGCAGTTCAATACAAGATTATGAGTACTGGAAAAATTTTCCCACTCAAAAGCGTTCAATACTTATTAATAAATAAAAGACGAAGATTCTAAGAATTTATAAGTACAACAACAAGTTTGCAAAACAATAGCCCACAGCTAAAGGTTGGCAAGTAACTAAACCAACAAATAAACGTGCATTTACACATACACACAAAAATATGCATGCACATACACTTACCCTGTAGTCAAATGTACTAGTCGCAAACCCAACTAGTCAGGCAGTTGGTATTTTTTACGTGGCGGTGTCAACTACAGATTTCGTTCAAAAATATAACAGTCTCATGCTAGCTCAAACTAGACAAAAACATAATAGACCAATTATAGACCAAAACTTAAGCTACTCGACTTTTACGTGATGCCTCAAGTGAAGATTTGATTCGTTTATGGGTGCGAAGGTTCTGGGTAAAAATTTTGGCTACAAACAACCCACGGACGCGGCTAAGCCGGCGAACACGCGGAAAAGCTAGGTTTACCATTTAACTCCCATTGTAGAAGCTGTGGAGGCCTTTCAGAAAAGGAGACTGTTGAGCAGTTTCCTTGTAAATGCCCGGGTTTGACTAGACGACTAAGGTCACTGGCTGCTCTTTTCCTTCGACGGCATGGGGCAGTGCTTCAACCTAGTGCTAAATCCCATCAACTTTTTTCATTACATCATAAGCTCTGTTTTTTCCTGTTAGAGGTCTCATAATCGTATCAAAACGCCCCTTTAGTACTACTTGGGGAGTGCCGGACTGGTACTTCAACCAATTCACCTACGTGCCTATATCTACGAATGAATGTTTACTCATTTTAACGGAAAGCTTGGAGGATGACAACATCTGATGAGGCGTTTTTTGAACTGTTTCAGAGAAAGATTCTGCGGGAGATTTTTGGACCTTACCACGTTAGCAACGGCGAGTCTCGCAGGCGATGGAGCAATGAGCTGTATGAGCTTTACAACGCTATGAGGTTGAGATTAAATAGAATAGGCAAGAATAAATCATTTGGTAGTCGAAACAAATTAGGTCTTTTTTGGACTAGTCCGATTAGTATTTTTTCTGACTAATTCGGTGTATTACTACAGGGTATGAGTACATATATACATGTTAGTGTAGGAAAGTGGTATTTTTGTTGTTGGAATACATTGTCATTGGAAGTAAGCATATGAATCAGTTTGCGTGCCGCAGCAGCGAGGGGGTGTGGCACGAAATATGTAGTTGTATAAAACATTTTTAAACGAAAAGAAAAAAAATTACAAAAAAAATTGCAAAACAAAAACAATCAATATAGTGAACGCGTTGTGTTGAGCTTATCTAAAATTCTGAAAATGCTGCAAAAACAACAACAGCGAAACTATCAATTAGAATTGCAAAGCAGCAATCGCAGGCATTTAGCTGTGGCTGCTGCAACATTTGCGGTTTTCGTTCCAGACTTTTGTGGCCAACAAACAACAGACAAGAGCCAAACTATGAGTACTAACAACAGTCGGTTGGCGAGCAATTGCTGTTGCTGACAATAGCAACGACACTCGACCAGAGTGTTTGGCGCGTCGGCAACACCTCACCTTGTTTGCAAATTTTCCCATTAAATTCATAAAATTCAGAAAAAATGTGTATTTCTACGACTATTACACAGTACAACAAATGCCAAAGATATCTATGAGCCCATACATACATACATACTTACAAAAATACATATGCATACACAAATACATATGTAGCTCCATAAATTCATATAGTTATTGAAAATTCGTGTGTGTTTTAGATTTTGAATTTAGTACACACGCTGCAGGATTTTATGAAGATTACTAAAAAATGTATTTCGTTTAAGTTATTTTTGGAATTTGCCACAAGTGTGACCGTAAGGCTAACCCAATCAGCTACTTAAGGGGGGACTCTCATTTATCGGGTCAAAAAAATCGATTTTTTGGAAATAATTTTAATCTATTCTACAGCTATTTAAGAATATACTTTCAAAATTTCAAGTCGATATCTGTATTTTTGAAGGAGTGACAAGATTTTTAACAGGACGCGACGGGTGGCCTGATCGCCTGTATCCAAAACTTTAAACGCGTTTTTCTCGAAACATCATTTTTCGATTTTGTGTACACAATTGAGAACGCTGTATTGAACCAATCAGGCTTTACAATAGCTCATTTTAAAGATAATTAAATTGTTTTCAATGTGACATTAAGTGTTTTTTTAAAAAAAAAGATTTTCATATTTTTTTGTAATTTTAAAGTCAATTTTTATGCATGAAAAATCACTTTTAAAACATAAAACTGGGTAAAAAATATCAATTTCGACATTTTTTTTTTAAATCAAAATGTCACATCGAAGGTATTACTAAAGTTTTAAAAAAAATTTGGTTTTTTTATTTCAGAAAAAAATTCAGAGCGCTAGAATGTACACAGATAGAATGAGGTGCCATGGACGAGGTGTATATTTCCATACTTAAAATGTTTTTTTTCTTCTCCGAAAATTTTTGTAGACAGTCAAGACATTTATTAAAGTACTTTATGAATTACAAAACGTTTGAAGTTATTTTACCTGAGAAAAAAATTCCCAAAAATGATGCATTTTTCGACCGTCTAAATGAGGGTCCCCCCTTAAAATGCGAAAGTTTTTCTCCGAGCTTGAGAATAACAGCAAATAATATGCGAATGAGGGTTTTAGCCTCAAAGGAGTATCGTTTTTACGATATTTGCAGCATTTTTCACACTTTACTCTATGTGGCGCAGAAACAGGGTGCGATAGAGGTAGCAAACGGAAAATTTTTATTTTGTTTCTGATGTTTTAATTTTTACTTTTATTTTTATTTTTGTTTATATTTATTTAATTTATTTTTATTTATTTATATTTAGTCAAATACAAATGCAGACCAGTGCATAATTAAAAAAAATATATTTATTTATGAATATAATGACTTCGAACATCACAATCATCATTAACATCAGGCAGCCTCGGGGTGAGCTTTTGCTTCATCTACTAGCCTTCTCCAAGTTACGCGATTCAAGGCAGCAGACCAACAGTTAAGTATTTTCAGTTTCTTGATATCTTCGATGACGTAGTCGAACCAGCGTTCCTTCCTTTACATCTGGTGGTTTGTACGTTGTAATTTAAGAAGAATTTTTCAGGTTGTTCCTTACTTATGCGCATGACATGACCTAACCATTGGAGTCGTGGCGATTTGATGAATTTACCAACATCTTCCCCGTTGCAAATCCGCAGCAGCATCTCGTAGTATCTGATTCTATAACAACCATCTTCAAGCCGGATTGAACCAGACCCTTCTTTCGAAAGTTCGAAGATTTTGTTTATCCTTGATTGACATTACCCATGACTCACAGCCATACGTCAAAACTGGTCATATTACTGTTTTCTAAATACTGGATTTACAGCTGCGCGAGAGTAGTATGGATTTTATTAGATAGTTTCAGGTGGGTATGGAAAGCTCTGTTTGCTGTAACGAGTTGATTTAGGATGCAGTTTCGAAAACTATTGGCAGTTTTTAGTACTATCCCCAGGTACTTGAAACTCTGTACTCCTTCAAAAACGTACTGTCCAAAAGTTATATTCTCAGGATTTCACTATTTCAGAGCTTATTAATTTCAGACAGTGCTCTTTTGTTTGATGCATTACAGCTATAAAGCGTTTTACTATAGCTTATAATAAGTATCTCCAAATCTCCGGTATAGCCATCAGAAGCCCTCTTTGAATTTTCTGTTACTTTCTTGCGGCTGTTAAAACGACCCCTCGTTCAAATAGAAAAAATGCAGGAAGCTATATCCGGTGAATCTGGTGGCTATTGGACATTGATAACACTGTGCGACGGTGCCTTTTCATGGTGCAAAATTTTAGAGTTGTTTTCACACAAATTCTTTCAGTTTTGGCGAATTGTTTGACGTCAATGCCTCATAATGCCTAAATATGGTAATAGTCCTTATTAACTGTCTGACTTTTTGATAAAAATTCGTGGTGTACAATATCGTTGTAGTCCATAAAAACCGCGAGCAATCTCCTCCTCACTCGACTTGATGTCTGGACTTACGTGTGTCGGTATTGATTAAACTCACGCTCTCGACTCTCAGTCAACAGACAACATTTGTAAGGTTTTCGTACCATTGAATTTATTTTTAATGTAAAATTTAATAAAAACTCGTTTTTGCAAATTCATCTCATTTTGCATTTTTAAAACTATAAACAATCGAAAGTACATACAGATTTATTCAAGACGGTTTAACGCTTACAAATGTCAAGCAATGGCGATAAAATTTTGGTATGAATATTAATCACAGATGTGGCAACCTATCAAAAAGAAACTAAAAAAGTGGAACTAAACTATAGGTGGTACAGTTTTCCCTTAGCTCTTACATCAAGAGTAGGACCTGTTAGCTTACTTTGATCTCAGTAATCCAGAAGGTTTAAGCCGAGTAAGGAATTGACATTATGCATTCGATCCTGATACCGGTCTGCCTGGAGTTTTCTCTTCTCGTATCGTACGTTTACGCTGCCTGGATTCGGTGCTTAGAACCCCGTTAGTGAAATACATAGGCCACCAAAGCATAACATAGGCTGAAATAATTTCACTTAATCATCACTTAATCGAATAAGGACAAAATAAATAAATAATATGAAGATTTTCAAAAATTGTGACGTACGGGAATAAAATTCTGTTGAATTTTTCACTATTTTCGCTTACGAAAGTTTTCGTTTATTCTGAAGGACAACACACTCCTACTCCACAGTGCAATTAAATGAAATAGTTTTATTTTAGCGAATTTTCTTATCGCCGGTGCCGAAACCGCGAGCTACCATAGTTTGCTGGTATTTGATAGAATAACAACGTAAAAATGCTTCTGCAGCAGCTGCGTGTTGTTAGAAACGATTTTTTAGTTTCTTTTTTATTTATTTTTTCGCTTATTGATAAATGATTTTCGGCAAGAAACGCGAAAAGGTCTCTACTAAAACAAGCGAACATTTGTTGAACATTCCCTGGTGAATTTGTTTGTAATAGAGTTGCTGGGCAAATGTTAAAAAGGATAAGAAGTCAGAAATAGAAAATTGAAGAGAGTTTGAAGAATTTATAATAACAGTGATTTATTGAAGTTCGTTTACGAGAAAAATACATAAGCAAAATAATATTGAAATTTATCTGTAACGAAAAACAGAGGAAGGGATATGTACTTATTTACATCGTTGACAAGTTATTTTGTTCAATACTATATTTTAATTTCTTTCATGTTTTACTTTATTTTAAGTTAAGGGGACAAAAGTTATTGACCGATCTCCCTGAAATTTTGCACACATTATTTTTATGATATCGCTTTCTATGTGAACTTACAATTCGAAAATTTTTCGAAAAAATAATTTTTTTGAAGCAAAAATAGTAGGAAAATGCGCCCCAAAATTCATTTTGTTTTAAGCTTTTTATTACGCGATTTTTCCCCCCATTTATGTTTAATTCATATAGAAAGTACGGCTTTAATCAACCAACAAATTTTTGGTTTTTTGTATTCAGGTCACTGACGCCGATGAAGCCCTCTGGAAGAATTGAGTGTACATCCGCCATTTTAAAGGATTAAAAGAAAAATAAAAATTTATATTATTTTAATGTATAAATAAACTGTATTTAAAAAAAAATATTTTGACTTCTTCATTTCAAATAATTGCAATGAAAATCAGGGAAAATATGGCCGTTTACAGGTATCTGTCCCCTTAAGTTTCATTTAATTTTTTCCTTTCTTTTAGTTAGTTAAATTATTGGCGTATTTTTATTTTTATTTATTCAGTTATTTTTAGAATTTTGTTTTTCATTGACCCATTTTTTAAATTGAATTTTTTGCTTTTTTATTTTATTTTATCTATTTATTTTTGTTTCAAGAATAAAATAATAATTTAATACTTTAATTAAATTTTTGATTAACTATTTTTTATTTCTAATTATTATTATTTTTTTTAATTTACAATTGCAGTGTGTTTATTTATTTTATCTTATATTATTTTCTTCTATTTTATTTCAATTAACTTTAATTATTTATTTTTGTTTTTTTTTTTTTATTTTTCGGCTTGATTTGCATTATTTAATTTAATTTTATTATTTTATTTATTTCTTGTTTAATATTTTAATAAATTTTGTTTTAAGATTTTATATTAAATATTTTTTTTTTATTAGTCATTGCACTCTTTTTATCTTATCCTATTTTATTTTTTTATTTCAATTAACTTTATTTTTTATTTTGTGTTATTGTATGTTGTACAATTTAATTTTATTTTATTCTTTTATTTATTTTTTGTTTAATATTTTAATAAATTTGTTTTTCAAGATTATATATTAAATATTTTTTTGTATTAGTCATTTTACTTATATAGATATATATATAATTTGCGCGTACATCCTGTTTTGGGTGTTTGGCCGAGCTCCTCCTCCTATTTGTGGTGTGCGTCTTGATGTTGTTCCACAAATGGATATTTTTATGAGAAGCTTTTTCATGGTAGAAATACACTCGGAGGTGTGCCATCTTCATTTTGATCTTTCGCCGAGATTCGAATCTACGTACTCTCTGAATTCCAAATGGTAGTCATGCACCAACGCATTCGGCTGCGGCGGCCGCCTTTATTTCAGTTTACTTGATTCATTAATTTGTATAGGTCTAATTTAATTCTACGAGTATTTAAATTTTGTTTTGCTCATTTTATTTTGATTGGTTTATTTTTATTATATATTATTATAGTATATTATATTTCACTTTATTTATTATATTTGTTGTGTTTAATAATTTTTAAATTTTATAAATGTTTTTTTTTTTTTATTTCAAATTATTTTATAGTAATAGTTTTTATTTGAGTTTTTAACTACTTTTAATTTTTTCGTAAGTTATTTTAATTATTTTTATTATGTATATTATTTTATTTTATTTTATTTTGCTGTATTGACTATTTTTTTAAGATCTAATGTAATGTTTTGTTTTTATATAGATAATTTAATTTTATTTCAGTTGGTTTTTGTTTATTGTATTAGGTGCTTAGTTCCCCCTGTTTTTTATGAAAATATAACTTTATTCTGAATCATTGAAAGTATTGCCCACCGCTGGCTACTACTTTTTCCCATCTTTCTAGTAGATCTCGTATTCCGTCGCGGTAAAACTGTTCATCTTTTGTGGCTATCTACGGATCAAGCCATTTTTTGATGCCATAATCTGAATGGAACTGCTGGTCAGCCATATGCCATCGATTGGAATAGGTGATAATCGGACGGTGCAATATCTGGAGAATATGGCGGGTGGGGTAAGATTTCACATTTCAGTGTTTTCAAGTAGGTTTTAAAGGGTTTGGCAACGTGAGGCCGTGTGTTGTCATGCTGTAGAATCACTTTTTCATGCCTCTCCGCGTATTGCGGCCGCTTCTCGCGCAGTGCTCGACTCAATCGCATCAATTGAAGTCGATACTGACCCCAGTGATGGTTTCGCTTGGTTTTAACAGTTCATAATAAATAACATGACGTTGAAGCATGACCGAGTAGTCCCCATGACTTTCTTTTCTTTGGATTGCTGAAATGAATCCATTTTTCATCACCCGTCACGAAGCGGTGAAGAAAACCTTTCCTTTTTTACCGCTGGAGCAGTTGTTCACAGGCGAAAAAATGACGTTCAACATCCCTTGGTTTGAACTCATAAGGAACACAATTCTCCTGTTTCTGAATCATTCCCAAAGCATGCAATCGCTTGGAAATGGATTGACGGGTAACTCCTAATACTGAAGCTAGCTCTTCTTGCGTTTGACACGGATCCTCATTGAGCAATGCCTCCAATTTAGCGTCCTCGAAGGTTTTTGGCCTTTCTTCACGTGGACGGTCGTCAACATTGAAATCACCGTTTGCGACGGAATCAATCTCGGCACATTGTTTCACTTAAAGCAGCATCTCCATAAACTTTTTGTAGCTCTCGATGCGCTTCAGCCGCCGTTTTTTTCGAATGAAAGAGGAAAATCAACACTTCCCACAAATGGCGATTATTCGGCACAAAATCAGACATTTTCATAAAACCAAAAGTATATGATACCAAAACAAAATCACTAATGTGTCAGAGCAGTTTATTTACCATATGTCTAAGCTTGGTTTATGACGTTTAGATTATGTTAGTATCGACTAGCACACACCGCTGGCGGAATCTATTGACAAACAGCGGGAACTTAGTTGCACCCCTAATATATCATATTATTATTTTATTATACTTTATTTCTGTAACAATTTTTTTAAATTCAATAATTTTTTTAATTGATTTAATTTTAAATCATTTGACTAAATTGGTTGAGTTTTTAACTGAATTAAATTTTCTCTTATTTAATTTATATAGTTAGTTTTTTACAATAACATCTTTTATATTATTTTATTTTATATTATTATTTTACTTCATTTTGTTTTATTTATTATTAGTTTAGAGTAAATTTAGTTTTTTTAATTAGATTTTAGATTGATTTAATTTTGTTTCATTTCTTTGTATTGTATGTTTCTTTATATTATTATTTTTTTGTTTTGAGTACACATATTATATTAAGTATCCAGTTTAAAGTTTTTATTTAATTTTGTTTTAATTATTATTTTTTATATTTAATTCAGTTCTTTTTTAATATTTTTTTTTCTTTTTATATTATTTTACCTTACTTTATTTTATTCATTATATCTTATATTCTTCTGTTTCAATTTGTTTTAGTTTTTAGTCACTTCCCTCTTGCGACATGTATACAACTTTTCCTCGCCACCCTTCATTCAACTGTCAGCCCAGTAAATTTTTATTATGATAAAAATGTTTTGTTAGTCATTGTGGTGGAATGTGGGTGTTCTATGCGGCAGCTCAATAAACTCAGAGCGCTAAATTGCCAATTCTACCGAATGCCTTTTGCTTTAACTTATGGAGCCATTTAACACTCTTGGCCTGTGGCAATGCGTCAGCTTAATGGCAGAGGTCTCGTTGTGGCCATTACTTATTGGTGCTTTATGGCTGAGCATTTTTTTCAGCTTTGTTACACCCTTTTCTAGTAATTTTTGTTATGAAATTTTGTGCACAAGTAAAAGTGCGGCCTTCAGGCATTCATATTTAAATATTTAAGGATTTTGTAACGCGATTTGTGCATAAAAGCTTGGCCACAAGAATTCCCCTATCTAATGGCTATTGAAGTGGTTTGGCAAAGCGTACATAGAGCAAGAAACTTCTCAGTAATACAGAAGGTTTTTCATTAAAGTCATAAAATCACAATTTTATCTTATCCCACGATCAGTACTCGAATAAATGCTGAACTACATATGGCTGTCAACTAAAGTTTTATATTGGCACTCACAATGTTGCAAAAAGATACTTTTGTTGGCGGTGTAGCCTGGAAAGATAGTAAAAGCATCCACGGTGAACATTCGCTTATAAAGGCCTAACCGAATCGTTTATCGATCCCTTACTGTTTGTTTTGTATATCAACGATCTGCCTAAGCTATTGAAGCACAATAAAATTTAAATATACGCTGATGAGCTGTCATTTTCCCTCATTGAACCTATGCACAAATAACCTAAACAGTGACTTAGAACTCGTCAGCGAGTGTGCATAATTGCAAGATTTAATTCATACATTAATTTAAATAAGAATGTTATTAAAAATTACGATGTTGCCTGCCACAGCTCTTAACAGACTAGGGGTAGTCAGAGTTTTCAATTTCATTCCAATTGTTTTTTGCACTTTTTTTAATATAATATCTGAAAAATATTGTATGAAAATTTTAAGTGAATCCGAAAAATACTTTTTGCGTTATTTATTAATTCAAATCAAATGGCGCTCGGGCGCTCCGGAATCGATAGCAAAACCTTAATTGCGTTTTTCTCAAAGCTACGTTTTTTTAACTGGTGATCACTGTAACCTAAAAACCACTTGGTAGATTTCAATAAAATGTATACTGCTTTTGAAAAATATAAAAAACTCGTGCCGGATCGAAGAATTTTTTTCAAAAATTTCGATTTTTTTAAACAATTACTCGTAGTTGTTGGTTTTTTCCGCGAAAATCTGAAAAATATTTCGTGAGGCGACCTTATTATTAATTTTTAAAACAAAATAAAGATTCGATCAGTCACAAGATTATCTATTAATAAAACTAATTTCTTTTGTCCGATTGAATTTAGATGAATCTCCAAGGACTTGTGATTATCACCGCAAAGGACTTCTGGAAAACCGGACTCCACACAAAAAGCGATAACTTTTACAATTATTAATTTTTTTCATTTTGTAATTTTGCTAAAGTCAAGTCAAAACATAATGTATTACTGCTATAATAAATCAATTGACTAGCAAAAAAAAATTATTGACTAAATTAATAATGGAACTCTGCTATAAGGATTTCGCTATAGTGTAAGTCTGAGTGCATAAAACCAGTAAGCGTTCTCCAAATTTGGCCATTTAATATATGCCTATAGCATCGTTTAGCTTCTTTGCATTCAAGTTTCCATAGGCTATTGCATCCACATCTTGCTTTAAATATTGTTGAGATGCCAGCTAGCAGTGTATCTTCTCTAAAATATGATTCTCCTTTTAAGTAATAGAAGTGTTTATTAATTCCCGTCGTGCTTGATTGTGCTTTTTGGTTTCTTCTTCTTCTTAATTGGCGCTATAACCGTTTACGCGATTTTGGCCGATTTTCACAAAGCGCGCCAGTCGTTTCTTTCTCGTGATAACCGGTGCCAATTGGACACACCAAGTGAAGCCAAGTCCTTCTCCGCCTGAGGAGGCCTTACTCTTCCTCTACTACCACCATCTGGTACCGCATCTAATACTTTCAGAGCCGGAGAGTTTGTATCCATTCGGACGACATGACCCAGCCAACGTAGCCGCTGGATCTTTGTTCGCTGTGCTATGTCTATGTCTATGGCGTCGCAAAGCTCATACAGTTCATCGTTCCATCGCCTGCGATATTCGCCGTTGCCAATGTGCAAAGGTCCAAAAATCTTGCGCAGAATCTTTCTCTCAAACACTCCAAGCGTCGCTTCATCGGAGCTTCTGCGCCATACGTTAGGACGGGCATGATGAGAGCATTGTAGAGTGTTAGTTTTGTTCGTCGAGAGAGGGCGCCGACGGACTGCCGGCTGAGCTATTCAAACATGGCAGCGAGGAGCTGGTAAGGTGCATGCATCAGCTCCTATGCATGCTTTTTGGTTCGCCATGTTTAAATTTTTTAATTTAATTTTTGATGAAGTCAGGTAATATGAAAATTTTTTTAATAAGAAACGCTGAGATTTATTTATTTCTTCAAATAGCGTATAATACCAGATTTGAGCGTCGTATGTTTGTATGGCTCTACGCACAGCTTTCATTTTGCTTTGTATGAAGAGTTTCGTTTAGATTTTACTGAATTATTTCTGGCTTCCACTGGTGTGAGAATGACAACAAAATATTTGTATTTCGCCACCAATTTTATTTCTTTGCCTTTGTGTTACATTCTTTCAGTCTCGGCTAGTTGACCGCCATTTCTAAATACCATCATCTCAGATATCTTTCAATTTACTTCCATGTTTCACTCAGCACAATATTATTCCAGTTTTTTTATCAATCAACAGAGGGTTATCTGCCGGCAGGACAATACCATTAGCATATAGAAGAAAGTGTAAGTTTAGTCCATTAATCAGTATACCACCTTCCACACAGTCGCGCATATCATTTATGCGTAATTTGAAGAACAATACCGAACTAGTCCGATAGCGGACGACCTTGTTTCACACCCATGCGAGTTTCAAAGTAATCAGATACTCAAAAGTCAAACTACTCAATCGTCCTGATTGAAACAGCTTTTGCACTTAAATCCAATACTGTAATATCGAATCGTCAGTTTTTGTGTATACCGTCGGCCTTTCCTTTAAGCTCAGGGACGTTAAAGTCGCATTGTGCTTGAAGATAGCATTACTCTGCTGATCAGAAGATAATTTGTAACTGCTTGATACTCGCCAGCCCTCTAAACTTCGTTAAATTTCTGTATAGGGGTTGAATCATCATATCAGCGAACGTATCATTCCTCACTGAAAAGTGTATATTTCGTACTATGACATATGAGAATAAGTGTTGAACGTACTCGTTTGATCGAACTGTCATACGAACACCGACAGCCACCCGTAAACGATCGAGTCTAATCAAAGATGTAAGAAAATTGTAAAAATATATAATTATTGGTCGGTTGCTAAGTGCATAGCGTTTTTATATTTTCTTTTAATTTACAATGATTTGTTTGCTTTTTACCAAACAGTTTTCTGAATTCGATGAAGAACGTCTCAAATTAATTTTGAAGGAGTACTTTCGCTAAACCAGTCATGAGTTGGCGGAAAAAATAAACTGCGATCATAAAACAATTTTCAATCACCTTCACTCAATGGGATTTACCGAAAAACTGGGTGTCTGGGTGCCTCACGAGCTCAACGAAAAAATCAAAGAAAGTCGCCTTCAAATTGTTTCTCAGCATCTCGCGCGCCATCGAGCTACACGCGGTCATAAGCAGCTCCTTTTGTACCGAATCGTCACGGGAAATGAGAAATGGTGCCTATACATCAATATGAAGCAAAAAAGTAGTGGGTGACTCCAGGAGATACGCCAAAGTGGAGAGTCAAGCCGGATCTTCATACAAAGAAGATTATGATATATGTTTGGAGGGACTGGGTGGGCATGGTGCACTGGGAAATGCTCGGAAAGAATGCCACGGTCAACAAGGAGCTTTACATTCCCAAGCTACACCGCATGAATGAGACTGTGACTGAAAATACCTGATTGACATGGTTAAACCATACTCCTTCACTACAACGCCAGGCTTCCTGTTGCACAAGCCGTCAAAGCCACACTCCAAGAGCTCGAATGGGAGGTCTTTCAGCATCCCTGCCAAACCATCTGAAGAGCGTTACCTTCGATAACAAAGAGGTCCTCAAAAACTGGCTCAACAACTTCTTTGACACCAGACCAGGCGATTTTTGACGGAACGGCATCAACAAATTGGTCGAGAGACGGGAAGCGGTTAACAGCAACCAACGGTGAATATATAATATAATTGATTAACTTATTGATATAATTATTGTGTTTTGATAAAATCTAAAAATGCTACAAACTTATTAATGTTGTGTAAAATATTCGTGAAATTTCATTAAATTGTGTTAAAAATAAAAGCTAAGGTTTAACTTTAAGATTTTATAGGTTTGCTCTCAAGTTGTCCTCAAATAGTGTACCCATCTGTATAAACATATTTACCATCAATCAATGTAACTAATTCGAGGAAAAAGAAATCCATTATTTTCTCGGTAAATGGCTATAGTGATCGATATCTCGTAAAGTATCGATGAAACAATTTAAAGTTTACGGTCGTTGTCAAGGTGACATTTCACACCAAAAAAATTTCGTTTGCTGGTTTTGGTTTGCTGAGTTACAGGGTGTTAAGAATGGAAGTCAACTAAGAGAAAATTCGGTACAGTTTAAAGTTTTTCTTTGACAAAGGCGAAAGCGCAAGCCAGGCCGCTGAAGTTGTGAATGGTGTTTATGGTGCCGATATTGCAACAGCTGTACGGAAATGACACAGATGCTGAAATCTTTCGTCAACAGACGCCTTCGCGTCATCTGTAGAATATTCTGGGCGAACATCATCAGCAACGACACGCTGTGGAGATCAACGAATGAGAATCGTATGCCAAATCGAATGCAGGAAGTGGTGATGGATGGGTAATACGCTTACAAAACCACCAGATACCATCACGAGAATGACAGTGGACTGGAACCCGTAAGGGAGCAGGGGACGCGGTTGGCTAAAAATTACTTGGCGAAGATCGATGTTGTGCGTGCTAGCAGATGCCGATATCACATTGGACGGCGCAAAATAACAGGCCAGAATCGTGTACGATGGGGAGTATTGTCGAGGCTCGTGCGGAGTGAATAGAGATATAAAACATTGTAACAGCTAATTACGTGCAATTTTGGTTTCGTTTTGATTCCATCCAGACAAATTTGATATTAAAGATGCACCTTGCATAGGCAAGCCCGTTGTTCAAAATATCAGTTAAATCACAGAAATAATCGAAGGTGGCCCGCATGTTAGTAGTCGGAGCGTCGCCGCGGAGCTAAAGCTCGACCATAAAACGGTATTTGCGCCAAAAATTTAACGCAAAAATAATTTATTTCTTTGCCCCACTAATGGAGAACGCAAACTAATATTATATTTTTAATTGTCTGAACCCTTGGAAGCCACAAGAAGTAGCTAAATACACAAGACAATTTTTTTTGTACATATATAAAATTCAATTTATTTTCTTTGTATGACATACATACGTATTGCATTTATTTTTATATAGTTTTTTTCTCCTAAGAGTAGTATACAATTACATAACTGTTTTCTTGAGATAAATAATTTATAATTACTTTTAATTATATAATTTATAGGGATATTATAAAAATGTAAAATATATATCATTATTCTCTTAAAAATAGCTACATTTTCTTAAAAATATATGGAAAAATCATGCACACGTACTTGTATGCACACGCACACATACGTATGTAGCTAACCGTGGATGTATGGAAGTACTGAGTAAATACATTTATGACATCGTAAAAAGACTACACACAAATTCGTCTCCATTAACACTTAAAGAAAATATTTATTTTCAAGTTTATTGCTTGCGGCATTTATTACTGCTTCACTTCTTATCGCCTAACTAAAATATTTCTCAGCTAAAAAATACACAAACATACCCACATACTTACAAATGTATTATAAAATTTGCACTAATTTTCAATTTTTTTATCTAATCTAAATTTAAATTGCAAAAATACTAAATTAGTAATGTAATAAAGAGAAAAAAATATGTGTATATATATAGATATACCTTACAAAGTAAACAATTTAAAAGTAAGTACCAAAGTTAAAAATAAATTAGTTCCATCTAAATGGCGCACAATAAAATCAGAGATATTTGCAAAAAGCCAGCTCAGCGCACAACGCAACAGCTTAGCGTTAGGACTTGACGATACTTTCAGATCGCCTTAGCGCTTGTAGTCAAATCACATACATCACACACACACACACATGCCTATATATACATACACACATATACATATGTATGTGCATTGTTCGCCAACAGCCATTCACTTACCCACCCGCGTTTGACTTGCTAACGTTATTATAACAAAATAATTGGCAATAAAAATTTATTTACACTTTCATTATACCTACACACATATACATATATACATACATGTATGCACATATATTGCCTACAGTTATTACAAAAGTCTACGTTTCCAGCAACTCTTAAAAAACAGTAAATGCGCTGTTCTTGACACTTTGACGCTTTAACGCTTCGACGCTTCATATTTTGCTACTCCTTAAATTTTGCTTAGTTCGAGTATTCGTATTTGCTTATAGTATTATATGGTTATTAAAATTAACAGTTACTTGTTTTGCCATCATTTACTAATACTTTTATAAGCTTGGCGTTAATTCTGTGGGTGTTTCCTACATTGGTTTTAGGCGTTGAATGTGATTTTGATTAAGTTGCTTCCAATTGTTGTTGTTTTATACTTTTTGTTCTTTGTATTCTCATAAAATTTATGACAGCTTTACCATTAATTTTTATGGATTACAAAAAAGGAGAGATTTAAATAAATAAAGCCTTGATTTTGCTTAATTTTACTTTTATTAGTTAATGCTGTTATTATAACTGGATTAGATTAATTTCATTCGCTTGTGAGCTGCCGAACCCAATACCTGTATTGAATTCATCTTACTTCGACTGATTTACTTGCGTGGTGATTCTGAAAGTGAAGCAAATATAAAGTTTATTAAATTTTAATTCGTTTTATGATTTCAAAAAATAAATTTTTTAATGTAAAAGGTCTCTTAAATTAAGCGCCTAGATGTTATTTTAAGAGAAATAGGTAAAAATTTAGATTCTTTCCGGTTTCACTATTTTTATTCAAAATACGGCTCTTAAGAATCGTATGTGAAAAATCACATCACTGAAATGTCTACCATGAGAACGTCTGCTGCAGTCGATTCATGAATGCCTAATTGTTGAAAACTTCGAGATATCGATGTTGAAGGTTGTGCAGAAACACTTTGCGCTACAGCAGCAAAATTATTAACAGAATATCGAGTTCCTGGTCTGCCGCTCATTTTTCTTTCCTCAAATGAACCAGTTTCTTGAAATTTTTTCACTAACCTATGAACTGTCGATTTTTAGGACGATTATTTTTACCAAAAAAATCACGAATTTTGCGTTATGTTGTTTTTAAAGATCAGCCACCGTCTAGGAATCATTCACTACTGACATCAAGCGGTCACTTTTGAAAAACACTATTAAAAATGTATGCGTACGAGTATAGTTTTTTAATGATAGAACCTGGGATACATTTGACATGTTAGGTTAGGTTGTAGCGATTTTCCACTAGGTCACACACTCAGTCTACTAGTCCTGGAGAACTTGGTTTTATCTTTCTGGTGGCACAGAAGGCGCAAAATCGTCCCCCTCAACTAGGAAGCTTTAGCAGAAATCATGTATCTACGTGCCCGCGCTCGTCGGGCGATTCTGCACGCTAACTTTTGTTCGCTATTCTAACAAATTTCTCTAAAATAAGTAGCTCATACTCGTATACATGCAAAAGTATGCCTCCGCTATTGTCTGTGTACTCATTAGTCAGTTTGGTGGCGATGTCGCAATGACCAGGAGCCTACGTTACTTTTAATGGCTACCTTGCAGGTTTTCGACTGCTTTGTGAGGGATTTTATCGCCGCCTGGCTGTCAGTGAAAATTTATACTTCATTACTTCAATTACTGCCATTAATTCAGTGTGAAAAACATTGCAGTAGTCGTGGCTCCCCGACTGAGCTGAAAGAGCGGAAAGAGATTGCCAGATGTTCGGAATATATGTAGTACACAGCAGTTGATTGAATTTTTTTCTATTTATTTAAAAATTTCGACATTTTAGGAACCAAAAGCAAGAAAAAAATGCTTTGCTTGGCTATCAAATAAATTGTCCAGAGGCAGTTGGAACTTGTCAAACTTAAGGACGGTTAGATATTTGCACGTGATAAGCAACTTTTTATAAGCATTAATTGTTAAAGCAGCTGTCAAGTGTAAGCTGCTATTAGTCAAAATTGAGGACGATGCGATTTCTTTTTAATACAAGTAATTTCTTCCAGGCCTAAACTATTAAGGCAGCTATTAGCCTACAACTATCAGTGTCCAAAATTGAGGATAAAGAGGAGTCTGCGCGGTTAGACAAATTCGGGCACCCAAATCCAGATTGTAGGTATCTTAAACACTCTTGAACACATTTTGAGTTATTCGCTATTGATCGAAGAGCATTGATCGCAGCCCAGCTGCTTAAAAATAAATGGAGGGATGGCCGATCATGTTTACACCTTTGCCGCCATGCCAATTGCATACGATTAGCTCTCAGCTTGAGAAATGCTGTTGGTAGTCCATTATCTATGTTCATGGGAAGATTGCGATCTTCCAATCGCCTATGGTGAAACCAGATTCCTTTCCAGGAAGTGAGCGTTGTCTGTTCTACTTGAGACAGAGGCATGAAGAATACTCGAATATTAAGTATTCTGATACATTTCTGGATATTGTCACCTTTGCGTCTTGTAGTGAAATTGTCACTGAAGCTTGAAGGATAATTAATGATATCCAATCTATGCTAATAATCCAACAGTTGCGTAAGTTTTAGGTGGGTACTTTCCCTAGAGGTACAGCCAATTATGAAACTCATGAAATCGCTCAGCCGTGCCGAAAGTGTTCATTTTTTGAACATTTCTACTAAAATTATTTTTGTCCTCTGGATATGGCGCTATTTGATTACTACTGAGAATCCCCGCATCCTAACTTTATTTACTATTTACAAAAATACTCACCTTTTCGTGCCGCAACCTCCGGTGATTTCGTTTTCGCGTTCCCCGCATCTCTTCCACTCGTTACGCTAATAGCCTGTTGCATTGTGTCACCAGCACTGCTACTTGAAAGACTCAGCAAACGATGACCATGCGAGGCTAGATGTTGACTCAGATGTTGATGATGCTCCGATGGCGTGGCATTAGTAGGCCAATGTAACGAATGTTGTACTGCCGAGTGAGGATGATGAGTGACTACAAGAGGTACGCCATCGGGTGGCGTAATGCATGCAACATACGGATCTGCGACAGGTACCAAGGGATCAGACATCCATTCGAAAGAGAAGGCTGGACCCAAGGTTTGTAAGCCGCTGCAATTGGTACCAAGTGGGCCGCTAGGGGGCGCACTTGTGGGTGTAGGTGGTGTGGTGGTGATGCAAGGACTTAGTTCCTGTTGCGTTGATGACGAACTGTCAAGTGAAAGCTTCTGTGCTGATTCCGACCAGGGTGGGCTGGGATTCCATTGATCGATAAAATCAGGTGGATCATTAGGTAATGATTTTTGTATAAAACGTGGGCGTGTAGGCACAACGGTAGCGAAGATTACAGAGGCATGTGACTCGGCCGGTGCAGAGATGAGCGAATGTGAATGCGAATGCAGGTGATAGGGTGTGTCGATTTCAGTTACTGTTGTAGGCGTTTCATCTGTGGCTTCGTCTGGAAGATAAAGTGGTTCCAGCTTGCCGATGGCACGACGTTTTGTTGGCGGTGAATTGAGACGTTGATGATGCGATGAATTCGCACTACCATTTGAATTGATGCTGGAACCATTATTGTGGTTCAAATTGTGGGTGCTGTTGTGATTATTATTGGAGTTATTATGATTAGTGTTTGCATTGTTACTGCTGTTATGACTGCCGCTAGTGGTGTTGTTGGTGTGTGTGATATAGTGTGGCGTAGCTGCATTATGACTGGAGACAGAACTGTTGGCGCTACTGCAACGCATTTGCCCATCCGCTTGACCGTTCGCTGGAGAACGCGCGCCATTCAGGCCAATCACGACTGCGGCACCGCTAGGTACTTGACTATAATCAACCGGTTCCAGACCAAGTCGATGGTGATAGATGTACTGACCGACGGATGTACCATTGATCATACCCGCATTCGCTGCAGCTGTCATCGCCAATGTCCCATTGCTTTGCAAGTGTTGTTGCGTCTGTTGACCACTCAAATGTGGCGCCGGGGAGCCTTCCGCGCTGCCGCCACTGCCACTTCCCACACTCATGCTGCCACCGCTTGTCGCGCCAGCAGGCGTATGATATGTCCCATACGACGCCATATGATGGTACTGATGATGCGGATGTTGGTGGGAATGCGGATGCGTGTGCTGATGTGGATGCAGGTGTTGGTGGTGTGGATGATGAACATGTGGATGTGATTGATGCGGATGCAAAGCGGTCGCATAACCAGCTGAAGCGGTAGCCGGAAGTGTGGCAGTAGTGGCGGCGGCGGCGGCTCCCGTGTGATGATGTGAATGCGGATGCGCTGCATGGTGTGCGTGATGATGATAGTAAACCGCAGCCGCGGCGGCGGCAGCCGGTGTTGTAGGTGGCACACGTGTAGGCGCATCGAAAGCGAGTCCAAATTGTATCTTCGATTGCACCGAATAGTAGTGGTAGAGCCACGAATTGGCAAGCATAACCGAAGCTTCGCGCTCGCTATGGATTGAAGTGGCGGGCAGTGCGGTGGAACGCGCGGAGAGAATGTAATTTTATTTTAGGTGGATTGCAAATTGGTGGTGGTGGTGTTGAGTGAGCAAATTGGCATCGCATAGTGGTGTGAAAAATGAAAGAAAAAGAAAAGAAAATATTTGATTGCTTAGTTGGTACTATTTGGGGCTAAAAATAAGTATTGCAGTTGGTTGTGTGGGTCGGCGAAGACGTGATGATTGCGTGAGAAACGGAAATGAGAAATAGAAATTGGTGCAATCGTCAACGACGTGATTTTATTAGTGGCGGTAAGTAAAATAAAAATTGATGAGGGAAGATGCATAACAAGTAAAGATGTAAAATTTTAGGTGGTACCACGCATCTCATACCCAACACTTATTATGATATATTCTATTGCTATTGGAAATATGTCTATATATGGTTTTTTCGAAGATTTTTGTTCATAAACCTCGGTATAGCGTCAGTCAGTTTTAAAGAAATATACTAAATATCTTCTCTGAATTGTAGCGAGCGCCTTGCGCTTTGGCCCGTTATACACATTTTTTCACCACTTCCTAACAGTATATTGTTTTTTATGAGGAATTGCTAATATTTTATTAAAAGATGAGAAGCTTTATCGCATAGTAGTGCGCGATTGCAGTAAAACAAAAGAAAATTCCTTCTTGCCGAGGATTAGTGACTTTAGGAAAATTAATCTGTGAAGAAAGAGTTCGTATTAATCATGTAAAAAACCAAAATACCTGAGATTTATTCACTAACATTTTTATTAGCTGTTTTTACAAGCATAAAATTTAGACGTTTTCAGCTATTTCAGTTGGGGGCCTTGCAGAGACCTACATAGTGGCAAAGGGATGATATTTGTGTGATCCAATCGTCTCTTGTGAGAGAACATGGCAGCTTGGGGCAATGAGCAAAGTCTTCTAACCCTATCTTACTGGTATTTATCACACCGAGCGCTCAACAAAATGAAGAACCACTGTGAGATTGCGAGGAAACTTCTGTTAAATCGACAAAATGGCACTTAGTTCAGGTGGCAGGGAATCAAAGCTTATGCTACACTCAGCACTCATATCGAAACCAGTATAATGACTCCCTCGAAAAGTATGCATTGACTCTGGCTGACTTCTTAATAGAAACTCCATTAACGACAATTCTAGAACCTGACGTTTTAGTAACTCTGCTAAGCCAGTGGAGCATTTTCAGTGGCTGCGGGAATTGTATAAGCACTTTTTGCATTGATGGAGCGACGAATATCTGGACTCCTTGCAGACTAGAAAAAAGTGACAAGGATATATGTATATATATGAGTATACTCGTATATTCATTGTGCAATGAAAGAACTTGCCACATTGGCTGTTCGGAGGCGTTTTGAGGCTGCGCTTTGCTGATGTAGCGTGAAATGCCACATTTATCACTGTACATGGGTTTTGCACTCCGGCACTACTAAAGCTTTCATCTTTCTAGAACAGGACTTCGAACATAATTTTAAACCAGCTTCATCTGAATCACAGTGTTAACGTTGTTCCTCGATATTCCTCTATTTCCACCAGCAGGTACCGCATCGAATACTTTCGGAGCTAGAGCGTTTGCCGTCGTCAAAGTGAAAAGGTCCAAAGATCTTCCCCATAATATATATTTCTCTAACACTGAGGTATACCTCATCGGATGATGTGGTTAGTCCAAAGTAGCAATTGTTGGCAAGAAATATTCTATTTGAAGACTGACATTGTATCGGTGTTTATGCTGGTTCCTAGATAAACGAAGCCTCTTACAACCCTTTTTTTGGGCTCCTACAACCTCGATAACCGAGTGCACCGTCTGTTTGTTTGATGACAGTTGATACTTCATCTCGCCTTCTTTATCCAATTCGGAAAAGGCAGAATTAACATCGCGGTTGTGAAAGCCGATGATGTCAAAATTATTTTGTATATGCCAGCAATTGTGCGTGCTTATAAAATATGGTGCATGAGCGATTAGTCTCTGTGGCACGTTCTCGGCATCCGGTGAAAGGAGTCAAATGAAAGAGAGTCATCCTGTCTGAAACCTCATTTGGTATCGAAAGGCTCGGACAGGTTCTTCTCAATTCCGATGGCGGTGCGAGTATTTTTTTTGTTGGAACAGACTAGCAAGTACAGCTCAAACACAATTAAGTCTATTGTATTGCACTCGGATTCCCTTTTTAATTTTCTTTAAATCTACTTGACCTCCGAAGAAATTTGTGTAGATCTTGTGGTGCCAAGGAGCCAAAGTGGTCGCTTATTAACACATTAGTGCCAAAGGCTTGAGGACCTGATACGAGCGAAGGCTGGGCAGACGCACAGAAAGTGGTCCGCCTTCTCATTCCCTAGTCTAAATGCTGGGCTGCTGGTATTACCAAACACAGACATCGTTGCTTATGAACAACTTCCCTTCATGCTGTCGAAAGCGGCTTAAAAGTCGACAAAAAGATGTTGTGGTTCGGTTTTCCTTTCATGGGTATTTTCCAGGACCTGGTGTATTGTGAATAGCTGGTCAATTGCGACTTTTCAAGTAAAAAGCCACATTGATAATGTCAAATAAATGTAATTGTCATTTTTACTTAGATATGGAATAAAGCGGTTTTGTAATTTGATATCCACGTTTTTTACTGAAAACGCTTGGCGCCTCCTATGAGGGTTTAATAAATTCAATAGAATATTCTGCGACTTCATTAAATTTTGGAACGCGTTCTTTTAGAAGTAGTTTCAATTTTTAATCATGGATAAGTGCAGATAATTCTGCGACCATGAATATCGCAGCCAACTAGTCCGAAATCAACCATCGTACATTTCATGCGGCTATCGTTAACCAAGCTTATAAAGCTTAGAGAAGTGAACGTCAGCAAGACTGATCAGCGTTTAAATTCTGCCAAATTCCATTTTGAACGCCTGCTTACCAAACATGACGAGAGATTAGTTTGAGGTTTCGGCAAAGTTCATTAGCATTGTCCAGCTTATAAGATGGTTGGCCTTTTGAGACTCTTCTTTTCACTACAGTTGTATGGGAGCACAATGGATACTTATTCTCTACTTTGAGGCACTACATACGCTAACCTAATTAGTTTTGAAACTTGCGATCCGATACATGTAAGGGCCAAATACTTTTTATTAGTGGAAAAAACCTGCCGTAGCTTCCGTTGGTCGTTGTGCAGGAAAATAAGTTATAATAAATAAGCAGATCGTACTTTCAATACATTATTTTATAAGCTGGTTGAACATTGGTTTGGATATGGTTGGGTTAAACTCGGTTAGAATAAGTGAGGTTAGGGTAAGTATAGTACTATAATCTAACTTCTAAACCAATTCTACATCACACCTTAGTTATAAATGGAAATTAATTTAAGCTATGCCATGTTTGAGATTAGTTTTCCTCAGTTTTCGAATGAAATAATTACTAAATAGCGGAGTTTTTCAAAATCTGGTATACACGAGGTGTGTTCAAAAAGTATTGCGAATTTCGTGTTTTTTTTATTTATTTATTTATATTTATGTTTATATTTATTCCTTAATATCTATTTTGTCCCCTTCAAAGCAGTCCCCATGAGATATTATGTACTTATGCCAACGTTTTTTCCAACCTTCGAAGCACTTCCAAAAATCATTTTTTTTATCTTGTTCAGTTCCTCCTTCGATGCCTTCTCGTATCTCGTCAATCGTAGCGTAGCGTCGTCCATTATGGGCCTCTTTAGTTTCGGGAACAAGAAAAAGTCACGGGGGAATACGGTGGCTGTGGCATCATTAGTGTGTTGTTTTGTTCATGCGATGCTGCTTTTGGTCGAAATTGAGCAGGTTTGGTACGAATTTTGCGGTGACCGGCCTCATGTCCAAATCATTGAAAAAAATCGAATTGCACGAGCCAATCTATCGATGTATGTCTCGGTCCTCAGCAACTTGTCTAACGGTGATTCGACGATTGGCCAATACCATTTTCTTCACTTCATCAATTTTTTTTGTCTGTTGTTAAAGTGCTCGGGCGTCCGGTACGCTTTTCGACGTTTACATCTTCTCGGCCTTCTTAGAACATTTCGTACCGCCGATAAACGTTGCTTTGGTCCAAAGTAGCTTTTCCGTATGACACAGTCAACATTCGCACTTAATTTAGTTTTTCACACAAAATTTGAAACAAGTTCTTCGATCCATCTTTTTGAATAGGTGAAAGTCGAAGATGAGCCGAACCACGTGCAAGCAAAGCAGCTGTCAACAATTAATTGAACATTCAAAATGACCGAACTCGTCGGCATGAGTGAGAGACATGAGTACCAACATATCGCCAGAAAAAAATCGAAATTCGAATATACGTAAATTGAAAAAAATTCAAAATTCGCGATACGCTTTGAACACACCTCGTATATTCGCGTTATAGAAATAGTTGCATTTACAAGATATAGAGTTATAGACATGCATTGGGTATGTAGGTACATGGTGATGGTGTATTTTCAAATAAATATTTGACTAAGCCAAAACAAATTTATGAAGAACATGTAAAAATACTGATT
Source organism: Anastrepha fraterculus (assembly GCA_037575425.1). Classification (NCBI taxonomy): domain Eukaryota; kingdom Metazoa; phylum Arthropoda; class Insecta; order Diptera; family Tephritidae; genus Anastrepha; species Anastrepha fraterculus. The sequence goes on from JAYXIM010007278.1 coordinate 39,284, forward strand.
TTTTAATAAATTAAAATGTATTGAATTTACAAATTCAGTGGTCACTTACTTTAAAACCTGGTTTGTGCATACAATAACCGGCTGCTGGTTTGTGTCTTGGCTATCCCGCACTTGCAGCACCACATGCACCCAAATAAAATCGCCTTGTCGCCGCTGCATGCGAACCAACAATATACAAGAGCGATCCTGCTCCGATTGAGTTACTAAAATAGAAAGTAATAGGAAAAATAGTAATTTTAATGAATGTCATGAATTTAAAAAATATTTTAATTAATTTCGCAAAATTCTCTAACTTTGAGTCATTTTTTATTCACTGGTTTCTTTTACTATCTATGCGTCAACATACATGTAAATACAGTGAAACCTCTTCTAACGGGCACCTCTAATCGACGGGTATCTCTTTCGTGAGGACACTTTTCCCTGTACCAAGTTTTAAGTATAAATGCCGGACCAAATTATTCTCTCTTGAAGTGACTTTCTCTTAGCCAGACGTAAAAAATTTTACACAAAAACCTTTATTGGGCAGACGCGAACTTCTTATAGGCGGTAAAAATATAAAAACATGTGGGTGAGCAGTTACTTACATACATACATACTAAATTGTAAAAAGAGGGGAATAAATATGAATGTCTTGCAGGCAATACATTTCGTAAAAGAAGCTTGGGCAAAAAAGAAGGTGCAAATGGAAGCCATAGAAAACTGTTTTCAAAAAGCAGGGTTTGACAAAAATATAATTTTGTCAACGGAATTTGCGCTCGAAGGTGACTTACCCTCGCAACGCTGGCTTCGTTATTTGAGTTATCAAAAATCCTTTGGGAATCTAATCCAAATTCTAATTTGATTGGCGGCAAGTGTCCGCTCAAGGGAGGTGTCACTTTATGTAGTTACGGTTAAAAAAGTAGTGACATTTAACGAACAAAAGCTTTCTTCTGACAATCCATGTATGAATTTTAGAAAGAAAAGATTATTTCTTGCCTGCTGACCGAGTGGTTGGCTAAATTGCTGGGCCAGAGGAAGTTAAGTTTGTCTAAAGTCGAATGATTCGGGGTTCTTTTACTATCACGCTTTCCATGGAATCTTCACAAATAATTGACGAAAGTTTTTATGCCTAAAATATGTTGAATGAGAAAATAATTTTTCGATACTCGCAGTTGAGCAGAACTTCTAAGATGACTCTGCGTTATGCCAGAATGCAGAGGTGGGTTATTTCCGTTCGAGGATCCCAGCACTCAGCTAAAGACTAATAGAAGAAGTTCATAAGCCCGTTTTGATGTGTTTCCACAAATGGAGGGACCTACAGTTTTATGCCTTCTCCGAACGGTAGGTGGTTTTATGAGAGGCTTTTTCATTTTGCCTTGGGGGCAGATACATGTCGACCGATACGGCAAAGACACGTACATACATAGAGGTCTTCAATTAAAGACGGTGGATGATGGAATTAAAAAAAGCCGAAAAAATATCTCAGACAACAGCAGACCCACCCAAATCCTCTTGGTACTGCTCTGGTACACACAATCGGTATTTCACGTCTACAACGAAAAGATCGTCCCGGTTTCCAACGGGTTCGCAAGGAGATAAATGTGATTAATATTCAAAAACGAAAATTGTGTGCTTAGAAAAAGTAAAAAAGTTTTATCAACTAGGAATTGCATTTTTGGACTCACCAGCTTGCATGCTACTAAATATATTTGAGTAACTGCCTCGTAAAATATGACCCAAAAAAACATGAACCTGTTATGAATCGATTGTGAATAGCTCGATTTAGAAATTTATACTCATTATCTCTGACAGACATAGACTCGGAACTAGTGCAGGTTGAGTAAACTTCAGTACAATTTTATCTATGATGCCTGCGTCTGGAATCGGAGCAAAAGCAGGAGAGAAACAAGAAGCAAGTCATTTGCATAACTCTTGATATCAAAGCAGCGTTTGATCACGCCTGGTGGGCAGCACTTCTGAACCTACCAGGAAATAAACGCCTTCGAATATAAAGGGTGGCGCAAAATTAATCGGGTGCCGCAAAATTAACCATTCAACTATTATAAATCTTTCCATAATTGATTAATTTTGCGCCACCTGTTATATAAATCCATAAGAAATTACTTGCAGACCGATATGTCTCGTTAAACTACGCCGAAGCCAGCTCATCCAAATCATGACAAGAGGTTGCCTTCAAGGTTCAGTGTGTGGTCCAACTTTCTGGAACTTAATTATGGATGAACTGCTTTTAAGACTACTGCCTGAACTATGCGAATTTCAAGCTTTCGCCGACAATGTCCTCCTCACAGTTAGTACCAAGTCATTACGGGAATTCGAAACATGCGCTAACGACGGTCTGCGACAAGTATACAAATGGGAAGCCGGCGTTAAGATGACGTTCAGTGTTACAAAAATACACGCTACGACAATCGCTTGAGATTCACAAATAATGCAAAGTACGTGATTGCGAAAGTGCAGCGAGTTTTCACAAACCAATGCCAACTCGGAAAACATCATCATCCTTTATAAGCAGGTTATAGAACCAACTATAACATATGCAGCTAGCATATGGGGCGATGCCCTTCAATTCTACAATATACGGCGACTACAAAGATCATTCCAGAGGAATTTCGCCATGCGAGCAATAAGAGCCTTCCGTACTTTGTCAGCAACATCTGCGTGAGCACTTGCCGGATTTTTACCAATGCACCTTAAAGTTGCAGAAGCAATCTGCTGAAAACATTAAAGGCACCGGAGTGTATCCCCATTCGTCTGGAAATATACAAATAGAGTAACGTATACCGCGAAAACACCAGTTACACCCTTCAGAGTATCTATAGGCAGCTTCAGGCCGATAATGTCCCGGCAGATAACGCTACATTCATCTTCAACGATGGAAGTAAGCTTGAAACTGGGGACTGTGGAACATCTTTTAGTATTCGCCTCCATGGAGACTGGGAGTCGCACAAGTTTACCCTTCAAATTTAATGTAGGCTCAATTGAAGCTGAAAACGCTTAAACTGTGCTTCTTTTAGGACAGTCGTTCTTGCTTGGACACTATTTAGGATCGAAGCAGTCCTCTTCCGTTGGTTGCATCAATTCATCAACGCCTTCATCACGTTCGTCAAAGACATTTTACCGATTTTTTCTGGGTAAGATCTCATATTGTAATCTAAGGCAATGAAGTCGCAGATCAACAGGGAAAAGATGCTAGAAATCAGCACTCTGATTTGTAGTGCCCCCACTGAGTTACGCCAAGTGTCATATTCAGTCAGAAGTGTTTGAAGAGAGAATATTAAGAAGAGAAGGTGTTCTTTCCTAGCGTTGCGGACGCACGACAATATAGAGAAAAAATTGGTACTTCCTTCGAGCTGATCTAGATCATCACTGGGCATGGTTTTAATGAAACATATCTTAATCGATTCAAGATCATCACTAACGATCATTGTTCATGCGTTTCACTCTTCGCACGAACAATGATGAATCTTCTCAAGGACTGCCCCGAGCGCTCGAGAGCGATACAAAACATTCTATGCACAATACGATGCTCCGCGCTTTGAGATAAAGGCTGTCACAACAACTTCAGAATTTTCAAACTATGTCAAATATATTGTTAATACTAACTTTCCTATTGTATTGCAACTTTAGTATGTTTCCTTTAACTTAAATTAACATTGTGTCCAATCAGACTTGTATCCATTCGCAAGCCTTGTATTTTTTCACTCAAATTATGTACAAATTTAGGTTCTAGCATGTCTGAGACAAGTTTTCCTCAGTATATTGGATACTTACTCAGCCTATGTTTACTTTGCGCTTCACGTAAGTTCTCCGAGTGCAGTAGATTGTACCACGAGAGGCCGTGTATATCACTTTTGTTGTAACCTAAATGAAATTCGCCACTGTTAAGTAAAATGGGAAATACGGACAGGATTAGTAAAAACGCAAAAAGAATTTAATAAATAAAAAAACAAAAGTCCAATCATTTTATGTCACTTAGTAAATAAATATTCTACTGCGCATGCGCTACTCACTTTTTATCGATATGCGCGATTTTCATATCCATTGAATGGATGGTGGTAAAGACATTGGTGGCGCCCTGCACCACACATTCGCGCGTCTCGGGCATGGCAATGGGCGTGCATGTGGCCAAAAAGACCGGCTCGTTGCGACTGCAGAGCGGCAAAAATGACAGATAATGACCCTGAACTAGCACAACCTGCAAGAGAAGCAAAACAAAAGAAACAAAATATAGCAACGCAAAAATGAGAAATAAATATATTTGGATAATAAATCGAAAGCAAAGAGCCAAAGTAAACAAAGTCGAACAAAATTGCATTTAAAAATTATAATACAAGAAATATTGCAATTAAAATAAATAAAAAATAATATGGATCTGATCGTAAACGAGTGTTGATTTTTTCATGCTGCCGAAGCATTTCATTAAAAAGCCACTAAAAAGTAATTTTGTATACTTCTTAAGCATATATGCGTGCGAGTGTGTGTGTGCATTGTAATTCTATATCTCTATGTACGATTTTGTGCAACACACCCTTCCTGTGGCACAAGTGAATGTGTGCGAATGCGAATGTGAATGTCCGCGCCAAAATACACAGTTGGTGGCTTTTTGTTCGGCTGCTTGGCCGCCTGCCAGTTTCCGTCGATAGTTCATAATTCAAATTTGTTTGGCGGTTTTTAATTTTTGTGAATTACAGCAGAACGAATTACATTGGATTTATGTGCCTTTAACTTGGCAAATCCAATTTTTTACTTGCGTCTTTCTTGCATGAATTGCGTTTTTAGCTTACAAGAAAAAAATTTAAATTAAAAATAAATGTGTTAGATAGCAAGTGCAAAGCCGTTTAAAATTTGCGGTTTAGGGTCATGGCTGTACTCAGATTCAATTTTTTTCCAATGGATTTGGTACTGTAAACATTTTAGTTAACAGAAATAGATATAAATAATCATTTTCAAAAGATTTCTTGACTTAAGCGATCTTTTTGCTTCAATACTTACATAAATAAATATGTCTGTTTTTAAATCTGAATATTTTGTGTTCCTTACAAAGGTCTTAGTCATTGGTAGGACGACTTTATAATTTAAGGTGAAATAGGAGAAGATTGCTCAAAATTCATTCAAACCTAATTTATTTTCTTATTAATTATGTGGAGAAGAGCTTCTCAAACTACATTGGTGAAATTTTTTGCGAGTTGCAAAATAATGATTGTCTAAATCCCGGAACTAATCCCGAGATTCCAGGATTGCAATAATGAGATCCCAAAAATTATGGAATCGTAACGATCCAAAAAATTACATCTCTAGTAACTAAAGGGTTTTCCAATAACAGGTGCTATTTTGAATAGCCCGCTATTTCGGTAGATGTCACTTTTGAAGCTGTCATTTTTTGATATTTGACAAGTAGAAACTACGCCATTAATACAAATGGAACGATACACGCTTAAACAACGCATTGAAATTATTAAAATTCACTATAAAAATGGTGAAAATTTGGCAGAGACGGTTCGTAAAACTCGAACATTTTTGGGTCATCGTGAAGCACCTTGTCAGACCAAAATACAGATTTTGGTGAAAAAATTCGAGCTGTTGGGACAAGTTAGTGGTGTGAAGAATAAAACCCGTGCACGTCTCTCAAGAACAGCAGAAAATACTGCTGTTGTAGCCGAAAGTGTTGAAGAAAATCCAGGTTTGTCCATTACTCGTCATTTTTTTGGAATTAGGTATTCCAAAAACGTCATTACACCGTATTTTGCATAAAGATTTAGGTCTTAAGGCTTATAAAGTCCAGTTAACATAAGAACTCTAGCCAGCTGATCATCAAGAACGTCGTGTCCTTGCTGATTGGGTCGTTGAAATTCATGAAAATGATCCGGAATTCCATCGAAAAATCATCTTGAGTGATGAGCCCCATTTCCACCTCGGTGGCTTTGTCAATAAGCAA
>JAYXIM010007280.1:0-10856 GCA_037575425.1 Anastrepha fraterculus
TTGCTGGGTGCGTGGGTCTTGTTTTATGCCACAAAGTACTTACATGTTTTTGCCAATCCAGAGAGAGCCTTTGAGAGAGAAGCCTTTTCAACATTTACATTCGAATAGTTTTTTTTATTGAGGCGCGACTATTAAAAATAACTTTTTCTATCATTTGGTTTTTCCACGCTCGGTAGTAGTAAAACAAGTAAAAGTGTTCTGAAAAAGGGACTTTATTTGAAATGCCACAAACTAAATAAATATTAGTTTGGGGAAAACGAAATGCATTATTTTTGCGTAAATTTTCTGCGCAAATGATTTAAAACTGTTTTATGGCCGAATATTAGCTCGTGGGCGGTGCTACAACTACTAACATGCCAGTCAACTTCGATTATTTCTGTGACTTTGTAGACTTTTTCGATATTTTCTTTAGCATCAAAAATTCCCGTAAAGAATCAACGAAACCAAAATTTCATGTAATGAACTATTACAGTATCGACACCACAAACACCATTCACAATTTCAGCGGCTTGGCATTATCAAAGTAAAACTGTAAAATCTACCGAATCTTTTCTTTCTTGGCTTCCATTGTTAACACTCTGCAACTGATAACTGAATAGAGCCAACAAAAAACAGGAAACGTGTGTGGAAAGCGTGAAATGTCACCTTGACAACGATCATGAATTTTAAATTGCTTGATCGAAACTTTATGAGATATTGATCACTACAGCGGAGCGCATGACAAATTCCATGACATTTGGTATGACAGAAGCTGAGCGGCCGCACACTTTATTTTTATCTTCGATTGGAAGAAAGAAAACGAGCAAAAAACAATTCAATTTTGCATAGCCGTTAATAACACAAATATCAGGCAAATTTAATTGATAGGCTTCGTTGGTGAGTAATGCTCAATTGCTTCATAAGCATCACTTTTTATACAAATGTAACTTGTCATCTCATTCAATTACGCAATAGATGTAAGTGGGCAAATAATTGCAGTAATTAAAATTTGCGATTCACTTTTGCAAATGAAATCATCCGTTGACTAAATACTGTTGAGAAATAACAAAAATTGAAAATTAGTAAGAAAGCATTTGGCGAAAATCGCCGACCAGCAGAAGCATTGTATCTCCAAAGACGGGTTTTCAATCTTCGGCTGAGGACCACCAAAGTTCGTCTAAAAAAAAAAAATAAATAATTGGCGCGTACACTTCTGTTAGGTGTTTGGCCGAGCTCCTCCTCCTATTTGTGGTGTGCGTCTTGATGTTGTTCCAAAGTTCGTCTGCACACCATAAATTGTGCGATTCTGTAGTTTACTCGTTATTACTAATTTTTGGCAATGCTGCAAGTTGGTTGATTGAATCTCACATGAATTTAATTAGGGACATTTTCTTCCGGCAAGTGTACCGACGGGAATATTCTTCCATAGCGGCCACTTGAGGACTTCGATTAATGTGCCATACGGAGTTTTCCGCTGTTGATTACGAAGTTAGCGGAACTGTCAAACTGTACGTTATTGTGTGATATCTGATGTAGATATCGAAACTTTAGTTTTTCAAATTTCAATCTTTTTCTTTGAATTTTTCGAAAATTTCTTGTAAACATAGCAAAAAAATAGGGAGTCAAATCGGTCAAGCCATTCTGAAATGAGTTTTTCTAAAGGCTGTTTTTTCGATTCTGCTTCCACGTATTACTCAGTGTTTTATAATACTAACAACTACCGTTTTTCCAAAATATTGGAAAACCGCTAAAATTTTGCTCAACCCTAAAGCCGAAGGTAAACTCAGTGCAATCACAATTTTACCAAATCTTTCGAAAGTATTCGAATTAGTCATGCATCGACAGTTAAGCGCGTTCCTTTCTAAAAACTTTCTTTTACATAAACGGCAATCCGGGTCTCGAAAAGGATATAGTTTGTGCTGATTGACGTCATCGCAGATATTCGTGAGTCCCATTTTTTACCCTCCGTGACCACTTAAAGGCTTTCGATTCAGTTAATTCCAATATCTGCTAATTGCCTTTTTGTTAGAAACTAGGGCATAATTTGTCTGTCATTCCAACTGACTGTAATTCTGTAACCAGATTTTTAATCAGGGTGATCCGCCTTCCGAGGGTCACATAAAACTGGTTTATCTAAGAAAAGGTTACATGATAGTAGGTACATGTTTAGGATCAAATGAGCAAGAAAATGTAACAGTTATCGGGCATTATAGTGAAAAAATCGTAAAAACTTAAGAAATTTATATTACAAAGTCTCCACTGCCTCCAAAACAAAGCATTTCAACCCTTCCGCCCCCATACGATGGTTTGTTTCCATCGCCATTCCTTATCTTTCCACGCACGTGGTCCTACGAAAAGCGTAGCGGTAGGTAATGTGCTAACTCGACTTCAGCGCAAACTGGCAGGAAATTTTTTTATACTAACCTTGTCCTGACAATTTCAAACACAAAAATCAGAAAAAACCCCAACAAATTTGCCAAATCGATCAAGCCGTTCTCCATTGAAATGCTGATTTCATTTATTTCCAAACCCAATTGAGTGGATGTGTGAATGTGTGTCACAGCTTAACTTCCAATGGCGTCAAATTAAGATTTCATGTTCGCAATAAAATCCACACAGCACACACTTTTGACGATACATAAGTAAGGTACCTGTTATACATTTCAAAAATATTTGCATTCGACTTGTCACACACGCACACACACACTTATACGCTCGTACAAAGTAAGCATCAGCATCAGCACCATGCAACAGGTGACTAATTTCAATTTCAACGCAATTCTAGCGTAAACTTCAACGTAAATTCTGTAAATTTGAGTGACTAGTTGTTGTAGAGCTTTGGAAATTTATAACCCAGCTTACGCGCTTTGACTAAGATTTATGCGTAATTCAGGGTGGCAATGGCGTGAGACCTCAAGCTGTAGTAATGCCTGTAATAGATATGCATTTGTCATGAGTGCATGGCATACTTGTAAAAATATATCTAACTATGTTTGTGTGCATGTGTTGTGGCAGGTGTAACATGCAACACGAACCATTTATGCAAAGCGAAAAATTGAAAAAATATTTGTGTATCCATTTATACCCATATGGGTAACCAATTACGTGAAGCAGTGCATATTTTTACGTTCGACGAATTTGATTTGATGATTTATGGATGGTAGTTTATTTTGGAATTTTAAGTTGCAGGCTGCGCTTTGCTCTAAATTAAATTAAACTTGAGTTTATCAAATTTTGCTTCAATTTATATTAATTTCGACATTATTGATGATATATGGAAATTTCCATTTTACTAAAACTTTACTAAAATTTTTGGAATTTGAAATATGAACCACTGATGCATTCCCTTCTGTTGCTGTATTGCAAAAATTTACTTTATTTATTTTTACTTATTTATTTATTCAACTATAAATAATATGAAAATGCAGTATTTCTTGCAGACTACGAAAAAATAATGCTGAATAATTAAGTCAAATTCCATTCAAATTCAAAAATCATTTCAGGAAATAGGCCATGTAATAAGGAGCAGGGATTGCCATAAATAATCAACGTGATTGAAAACAAATTTTAAACGTCTGTGAAGGGTGAAAAGTTATTCGCGTGGCGCGAAGCAGTACAAAGACCTTACGTGATATCAAGGCTGAAAGTGACCTCAATGTTTCTCGATATACGTTAAGTTGAGTTTTAAAGCGTTTAAAAGCTAGTTTAAAATAATTAAAACAACTTTTGAAAAATGTATAAGTTATCCATATTGTATAGATTTTAGCGCCAATTATTAGTTAGCGCCAATTATAAAGGTGAATAGATTGGGCGTACTTTTTCCAATAGGGTTTTTTGACAGATCACGCGTGACTACCGTCAAACTAAAAACATAATTTTTTTCTGCATTCATTGACATTTCATCATGCAAAGAGTTGTGTCTCAACAAAATTAGAATCGTACAAATGTATTACGTGAATCGACGCTCTGTGAAAAGTGGTCATTGCGTGCTCAGGCGATGGTGCTTAGAGATAAGACCCATTTTTAGCTTAATGGCTACATCAATAAGCAAAATTGACATTCTTGGGCCGAACAACAGCCCGAAACCATGAAAGAACAGCCACTATTCAAAAGACGCAAAGAATAACACACAAAAGCTTTTTGGACACGTTCAAGCCTACTAATATGACATGCCTAATATGGTCTCCAAATAAAGACGGCATATTCCAGCTTCAAACGCACCAGATACCTCACAAATTCCGCAGTAAAATGTCGAATAAGAGCAAGTACGGAATATGACTTTGAAGTGGTGTAATTTAATGTCTTTAAAAAAATATCAAATATCATATCAAGATCAATAATTTCACTTGCATTGGATAATCTAAAGCTACCAATGTGGTAGGAAGCAGGTAGGAGATAACAAAATATTTATACAAGTATACTTGTATATTAAGTGTCTTAAAAACACTTGCTTATAACGGGTGTTTTTTAAAAAGCTTAAGAACTTAAAATGATAATGCAAAACGAAAATATTGTTGAAATGAATTTAAATAAACTTTCGACACCTTTAATATTCTTATACACACCTTTGTTATTATTATTATCACTATAAAGAGCGGACTTAGCACTGTGACTTGAAAGCTTTGTGTCCCTTCATGAGCTTGGAATATTTTTTTGAGCCCACCTTCTAAATTTTAGTATTTGTTCTATTTTATTGTATTTTATTTCCTCCTCTGGTAAAATATGCCTACCCAAGCATTTGTTCCACTTGTGCACCAGTGCTTGGTACGAGGCCAGCAGATTTAATTTAATTTTTCCTACAGATCTGGCAAGTTCTATTGGATTATATTCCCCCGATTCAATCTACAGTACCCTGTTAGAATTCTTATAATGAATCCCAAACGATTCTGACACTCGCACGACCGCGTATTTCGATTATTTTATTAACGCAAATACTCAACGCATTTTAGGTTTTTAAATAGGTGGCAACCCAATTTGAAACAATTTGTACATTGAAGTGCTCTTAAATACAACTTGTTTGGTATCCATAACGTGGTCTTAATTTGTAATCCATTTCAAATTGTTAGATATGCGGCAATCCTTTGTTTTTCTATATTAAATCGTTCTTAGTTACCTTTTATTTGATATCCATATTGTAGTAGGTTAATTAACTTAATGTACAAGGTGAAGTCCAAAATAAACAAGACTGACGTCATAAAAATGTTTGGGATGACGACATCTTTTTAATGAGTTAGTGTGTAAGAAGTTATATCCCTAGCTGACGTCCAGTGAAAGCTTGGTGACATTCGGTTCAGTGGAAGCGAAGTTATTGCATCTAAACTGTCAGTATGTTTGTGTCATCGCTACAAAAATGAGTTTTGAACAAAGAGCTAACATCAAAATTTGTTTTAAAATCGGTAAAACGTTTACCGAAACATTTGAATTGATGAAAAAGGTTTATGGTGATGATCGTCTATCCCGTGCCAGAGTTCATATGTGGTTTACACGTTTCCGAGATGGTTGTGAGGATATAAATACCAATTAACATACCAGTAATCACCGAAAAATCCATCGGATTGTTCGTAAATTTTTCAAAAATGAACGGAAATCATCGTTAAAGTTCATGGAATCAGAGTTGAATATCTCCAAACCATCGATTTATCGCATTTTAACTGATCATTTGGACTTACGAAAGATCTGTGCACGTTGCGATCCGCACAAGTGAACTCAGGACCAAAAATTGCTCAGAATTCAACATTCGATAGACCTAATTAAAAAGGCGAGAAAAGCCGAGAATTTCCTTAACAACATTGTAACTGGTGATGAAACGTGGCGTTTCCAACATGATCCTGAAACTAAGCGTAAAAGTGTTGAATGGAAGGCTCCATCGGCCCAAATCGTCAATACAATTTTTTATCTTGGCGTTTTAAAGCATTTGTTGCATCGCATTCGTCGAATTCGCCGTGAATACCGCGAAGGAGGAAACTGGCGCTTATTGCATGATAATACACCATCTCATCGATCAACTCTTGTGATTGATTTTTTGACTAGAAATCGCATTTTAACCATCAATCACTCATTCGTCTGATATGGCTCCCTGTGACTTCTACCTATTCGGATAATTTTATTTGGCCATGGGAGGAATACGTTTTGCGTCCGTAGAGGCCATCCAAAGGCTTGTACCATTATCCTCAAGGGCTATCCCGTCAATGAACTGCAACACTTTTTCGAAAAGCGTTTAGATCGAGCAGTGTATCGAGAGCAGAGGAAACTATTTTGAATAAATAAACTGGAAGTTATCAGAACAAATCTCCCTTCGTTTCTATTCTAGCTCAGTTTTGTTTATTTTGGTTTTCACCTTGTATATTATTAGTATTTAATACATTCGAATTATTTATATATGTATCCAGATGGGTGCCCTACTCGGCAGATTTCTGCATAAGTTTTAAAAAAAATGAAGCAATTCTATTCAGCAGCATTCCTTTCACTTATTTTTCCACCTTATATAATTAATTTAATTCTTTATATGCATGGCGACCCTATTCAATAATAGGTGTAGATTAAAGCTTTCTCACACTTTCCCAATCAAATAATTGAAATATTATGCCATCGATTGCTCGCGAGTTTTTATATTGTCTTCAAACAAAAATTTTTTAGAAAAAAGCACTTTCAGTTTTTTCGAAAACTACGAACATGCAGGAAAATTTATCAATCTTCTCTCTCCTGTACTTGAATTATGACGACTGTTTTAGCAAACTTTCCAAATCATTCCAGGCAATCGCAAGTGATGCGCTTACCATTTTATTTCCATTTATATACATTTACATACATTTTGACACATTTTTATTCATTTATTCAAATTTATTATTATGTTTTAAAATTCTATTTATATTTTAACCAATATTTTGGATTAAAAATATTTTCTCCGGAACTCAGCCAGTAGTCACTAGTTGCGATAATGTCTAAGATTCACCAAAAATGATTATTGACTGCTCTCTGATTAGCGGTGTAGGAGTTAATACGAGAGGCGTATTAATTTTGTTTTCGTGTATGCTTGTTGTGCTTTTAGAGGGTATGAAAAAATATTCTCCAAAGGTAAGCATTCAAATTTATGGTTTCAAAGTATTCACTTTTCATTATTTACTGACTAATATTTTTTTATTTTTCTATTTTCATGCCATTAATTTGATTTAAATTGCATTCAATTTTATACGAGTATAAGCGAATGCACGCATAGCCGTCAAACATTTCTTTCAAAATCTGCTATGCATGCATGTATGCCCACCGACTAATAACGTGTGAAGCTCAATCAAAAGACTTAAGCAACAAACTTTATTGGCATAAAATACGCAACAAAGCCACCAATTCCCACTAGACACAAACTGCAACATAGACGAGGCTAAGAGGTGATTTGTAGTTTTTTTATTACACCAGTGGGTATTCGCTGAGCCAGCTACGCGACTTTCTTTTTATTTTTGTTGCTACTACATTTTATTTATTTACTTATTGCATGTTTTTTATTCGCCTGTTTTTCCAACGCCTGCCAACATTGTAACCAATTTAATGCGAATGCGAAATGCGAATGTGAACGCGAATGCTCACCTGGCTTGTCAACGACATTTTCACCCAATTATTTTGACACCCACTTTTGATTTCAGCAAGACAGCGCAGTGCTACACATACAGGCACAAAAATAGCAAAACAACAGCATGCATCAAAGTGGCAGGCAGCAAAAACGATTGCAACGGCGGCTACTAACAAGGGAGATTGCGAGATCAAGAGCAAAAGGAGTAGAACAGCAGAATGGCAGAGGAGTGCGGTGGGTAGGTGCAGAGGAGCCGCAGTCTACATAAAATGCCACAGACCACTTGGCCTTCTTTATCTTCAATAGAGTTTGTGTTGGCTGCTGCCCTTCTGTTTGTTATTTCTCTTATATTTTGCTGCTGCTGCCGCTGCTGTTGTTGTTGGTGATTTACTGCCAACGCAATGGTGAGCGTTGGTTGCTAGAAAATAGCTGAGCAAAAAGAAACAAAAATCAACAAAATGCTTTAACTGAAAACTGATTAAGTTATCCACCAGAACAGCGGCAACTTTAGCTGTCAGTTGGACGATTGTGATTTTTTCTTTCAATATTTTTATTTTTTTTGCTTTTTTTGTTTTTGATTTTTTGTTTGCTCGGTTATGGCGCATAATATGTGTATGTGTGTGTGTGCGTGTTTTCTTTGTTGAACTTCACTACAATGCGCAACATTTGGTTGAAAAATCTTAAGTGGAGTTTTCCATAGAAATTGTTGAGTGTTAATTGGAGCGATGTTGAAGATGATGCATCGTGTACTAGTATGCACACAAATATATATCATACGTGCATCCAAATACATTTTTATATATTATAACAAAGAAGTGTATACAATTTTGCATAAAGCTTAGTATTTTTGAGTATTTGTGGATACGAAAATTCATTTAAATAATTCCAAATTTCTATTTATGCAATGAGAATTATTCGAGTCAGCAAAGGACGCTTGAGTGACTGCTCCTTATAATGAGTGCACTTTTTGAAATTTAATGTGATTTTACTCAACGACTTTTGTCTATACAATATTTACGAATACATATTTTGGCTTTCTGACACGTGAAGACGCTCATACAACTGGCCATTTGAAAAACATGAATTTTCCTAATTCAATCCGCACCCTTAAAATGATTGTCCTTGTGCTTTGTTGATGGTCATTGAAAACTGAACGAAGAACTGAGTCGCTTGTATTCTTTCAGTGCTTACTTTTTATTTGTTGTGTTCCCTTTACCCATTCCCGATCACTTTTTGGCGATATCAAGCCATTGATAGTGACTTGTTTCAAAAACTCGCATTATTAAAAAATTGGTTTATATGGAAGGTGTGACACTCCATTTACCAATATCGTCTATATTTTGGCGTTTTTAAAAAGCTCTGCGAAACCATAATACTCTACCATGGATGGTAAGATTTCTCCAATTTGGATCATCGACACAGTTCAGAACTTGTACAATTTCAAATTGGCCCATATATGGCGCATCGTCCTAGAAAATGCTGGATTGTTTAAATTTCATATAAATTTGTCTTCCTTTAATGAATGAAGTCTCTCTTTGCAGATACTTGCCAGACACATACAAAAACAAATTTGGTACTCTTTTTCTTTTATTCTTGGAATTATTAAATTTGTGATTTTCTAAGACCGCTGCCAAAATATTTCGAAAAATATAATGTTTACGTGAGCTGAGCTGATTTGCAGGAAATCAAGATTTTATAAAAAAAAAATAAGTTTTGAAATTATTTTTTTCAAAAATCACCTCAGATCATAGAAGCTTTAACCTTTAAAGAGGTGTATAAAATGTTAACAAAAAATATGAACAAAATCAAAATAATCAAATTTGCGAAATTTGGGACGTGAGTGAGCAGTAAAAAGTAATAATACCTTATACATATCTATACTAATATTATAAAGAGGAAAACTTTGTTTGTTTGTTTGTTTGTAATGAATAGGCTCAAAAACTACTGGACCGATTTTAAAAATTCTTTCACCATTCGAAAGCTACATTATCCACAAGTAACATGGCTTATATTTTATTTTGGAAATAGGGCTCGAGATATAGGTCAAAACGTGGACCCGGGTAACCTTCGGACGTGTATGTACAATATGGGTATCAAATGGAAGCTGTTGGTGAATGCTTTAGTTCAGAGTATTTTTCATGCCGCTCCGTGCCTAGGGTCTCGAGGCAGAGACCAAAACGTGGACCCTAGAATGAGTTTGTACAATATGGATATCAAATTGAAGCTGTTGGTGAATGCTTTAGTACAGAGTATTTTTCATGCCGCTCCGTGACTGGGGTCTCGAGATATAGGTCAAAACGTGGACCCGGGTAACCTTCGGACGTGTATGTACAATATGGGTATCAAATGGAAGCTGTTGGTGAATGCTTTAGTACAGAGTATTTTTCATGCCGCTCCGTGACTAGGGTCTCGAGGTAAAGACCAAAACGTGGACCCTAGAATGAGTTTGTACAATATGGACATCAAATTGAAGCTGTTGGTGAATGCTTTAGTACAGAGTATTTTTCATGCCGCTCCGTGACTGGGGTCTCGAGATATAGGTCAAAATGTGGACCCGGGTAACCTTTGGTTGTGTATGTACAATATGGGTATCAAATGGAAGCTGTTGATAAGTGCTTTAATACGGGGTAATTTTCATACCTATTGATGACTAGGGTCTCGAAATATATGCCAAAACGTGGACCCGCCGTGTCTTTGCACCGAATTAAACCAAACTTACACACATTGTTAAGTAGGCATTGAAGATGGTTTCCGTATAGTTTGAATACCTATTGGTAGATAGGGTCTCGAGATATAGGTCAAAACGTGGACCCGGGTAACCTTCGGACGTCTATGTACAATATGGATATCAAATTGAAGCTGTTGGTGAATGCTTTAGTACATAGTATTTTTCATGCCACTCCGTGACTGGGGTCTCGAGATATAGGTCAAAATGTGGACCCGGGTAACCTTTGGTTGTGTATGTACAATATGGGTATCAAATGAAAGCTGTTGATAAGTGCTTTAATACGGGGTAATTTTCATACCTATTGATGACTAGGGTCTCGAAATATATGCCAAAACGTGGACCCGCCGTGTCTTTGCACCGAATTAAACCAAACTTACGCACATTGTTAAGTAAGTATTGAAAATGGGTTTCGTAAAGTTTGGTTGTAATTCGGAGCACTGGCAACGGGTACAGCGTTCTTTTGAACCAGCCATAATATCGCTTACTTTTTTAACGCTTGGGGCGGAACTGAACTGTCAAATTGACAGTGTGAGTTACAATGTGTCAATATTTCTTTCTGATTTGGATGCCATAAGGAAAAAACGT
>JAYXIM010007284.1:0-44330 GCA_037575425.1 Anastrepha fraterculus
TTTCAGTTTTTGGTTCGTTGTACGTATTGGAATATAACTCAAGAAGTTGAGAGGATTCTACTATAACAATTCCAGTGATTTCTGGGCACGGTCTACTAATGAAAAACTAAGAAAAAAGCTAAAGGGGGCATGTTTTTCAAAATAGAAAAAAAATTGTTTTTTTCCTAAGTAAAACATTAAAAATGAAAATTGTTAAAAATGTTCAAAAGAACCGAAGTTACTTCACTTAAAAAATCTGTACTAAAATATTCAACATTGAATAAATGTCAGAATTATAACTTTTTCCAAAATTTTTTGAATCAATGTTTTTTGTGCGCTAATTAAGTTAGGGTTGTATTGTATATATTCCCTATAAATAATAATAATAATAATAATAATAAATCAATTTTCTGAAACAAAAAGAAAAAATATGATAATGCCCGAAATATTCAGATCATTTGATATGGAATCGGTCTACGAACGGATTTCAGATTGATTAACTGAGTATTACTTAGTATTACATGAAGGCACAGGTTTCGAAACAGTATCGTACATTTGAAAAACATTTTTCGTAACAGTCTTTATCTTTTACCATGCGAATAAGGACTTCATGGTAACCATAATAAAGATGTCGTATAAATACTATATAATCTAACTTAAAACGAACTAATGCAGTGATTTAGAGTTACGGGTCAGAGAAATCAGTACGAAAATGGCGTATGAACGCAAGCATGGAATATGATTTAAAAATAGTGTTATTTATGTGACTATGAAATAAGAACTTATAGACAAGGATTAACTCTAAGTCGGAAACTTCATACTTGGGTATTAAACTTAGTGGTATGCATCTGGGTATGAAATTCAGAAAAGATACATGAAAAGATTACCAAGTTCTAGACGTTTTTTCTTATACCAATCAGTTACCTTGACAAGGCCATTTCAGAGATTTATGGAATCGGATGGGCAAGACATGGTCGTGAAGATTTTCAAATCATTTGCATGAATTAGATATTGAGAAGAGAAAACGTAAAAAGGCATATCAGGGATAAAGATTACAAAAAACATTTCATTTAAGATGCTGCTTTAGGAAAAACTACAATATGTTGATAAACCAGTGAGTGGAAGGGAGGTAGAGCCATTGACAACGACTTTAGACTTACCAGAAGAAAGGTAATATCTAACCCGATGCGAAAAGATTGAACGAAAGCCTAGACTTGAAAATTTGCATAATAAAAATGAGTTGCTTACTCTATCAAAAGCTTCAGATAGAATCAACTTGACGATCATGGAAAGTAGTCATATAGAACTCAGAGAAGGCCGCTAAATTCGAAACAGTTGATCTGCCAGGCATGAAACCATATCCGTTGCTAGAGACTCACTGACAATTTCTAATTCGTGCTTCAACCTTTGCATCATCTTTGTATGGTTGGTGCAACATCTAACCTTAAAAGCGCCTCAAAAAGAAATCATTGCTTCTAGGAGGGCAATTGAAATCACTGGTTTTGCTGGTTATTTGATTTTCGATTTTCAATTTGCGATATTGGATTTTAATATTTCGCAATTTCTTTGTAAAAGTATTGCCATAAACTAAATGTCTCATAACATGTCGTACATTTGCGGCAAGAATGTCATATATATATGTATATATAATTGGCGCGTTCAGCCTTTTTGGGTGCTTGGCCGAGCTCCTCCTCCTATTTGTGGTGTGCGGTTGATGTTGTTCCACATATGGAGGGACCTACAGCTTCAAGCCGACTTCGAGCGGCAGATATTTTTATGAGGAGCTTTTTCATGGCAGAAATACACTCGGAGGCTTGCCATTGCCTGTCATAATCCAATAATATTTTAGCTGACAAAGTGCGAAAAATCGAAATTTCAAGTTCCAAACTCGAGATTGACCACCCTGTACACTTATTTGCATTTCCTTATACCTCCGTGCATTTGACGTCAATGGTAAGTAGGTGTGTGTTTTTGTCTACATATTTCTGTATTGAAAGTCTAGCGTGATTCAAAAAAAAAGTCCAAAAGGTTTTTAAAATTTTCTATAGTTTTTGTTCAGTAGTAAGCAGCATTGCTAATTATTTATTTAATTTTAAAATTGCTGCGGTTGATTTCACAAGTAAATCTATTTAAAAGCGCATGACTTTCGAACAGCTGCGGCAAAAAAATATAAAAGCTCCTGCAATGGAATAACTAATGCTTATACTTAGCAATGAGAGACAACGACGTCATCAACTAATTGCGATGAAAAGAAAATCTCTAGAATTATTGACAGCGTAAAATTTCCCATCGATTGTCATCAGAGCCAAGTAATTTTTTTTTGCATTCGAAGCACCTATGGGAGTTGTTGAGAAGCTGTTAGCGCGCACAGCTGCAAATGGGCGGTGATTCATCAGTGAATAGAAAAAATAAATGCACACACACACACACAAAGCGCAGTTAATAAATGGTAATAACTAGCAGCTGGGGCAATAATAATAATGTTGTCGTCAGTTGTGTGTGATGTTGATGGTGGCGAAAGCGCAGTGGTTGCCACTACAACTGATGCCATTGTACAAGTAGTTACAACAAAATGCCGCTTTTGCGCTGCGGTGTGGGCCAATTGATGCCGACTAATGACGACATTTGCCTATAATTAGCCACCATTACTGCAATGCTATTTAATTTCTATGAGGTTTCAATAAAATCCGAAAGCGACAGCAGCAAGAATAACAACAACCAATATGAATTAATGCCGCATTCGGAAAAAATTATAATAATACAAAGATAAGCAAAATGTGAGTTGTACGAGGAAAAAAAAGTTTTTTGTGGGTGTGTTGTTTTTGTTAGTGATTTTTTTTCTCTTGCTTTCATGTTTTGCATGTGATGTTCGCTCGATGTTGTTCGATGTTTAGCATTCATTTGTTCATTCAACAATTATGGCCTTAATCAATGAGCAATTGGCGCAACCAGCAAAATAAGTGGCGGTTAATAAAAAAAAAAACAAAACACAAAAAACAATAACACCAATAAAAGCTTGCCAGCTTAGCGTAAAATAACAATTGCCATTTATATATTTGTACACGACGGCTGACAGCGGCAACAATTATCGATGACAATTACTTACATATTTATGTATGTATGTCTAAAGTGAGATTTGCACCCGCGCAATTACCCCTCTCCTTGAATTTGACTGCTTGTTATTAATATTGGCAGCTAAGCACACCTATCGCATATATTTATGTATATATGCGCAAATACTGACATATACATTTATTCACATTAGGGTGGTTTCTGAAAGAAATATGTTTTTATAATGTCGAATATTTGGATTCAGGTTAGCAGTATTTTGCAATTATAAAATTATAAAAGAACTGCTATTTTTTATTTTTCTACAGAAATGTAGTTCTAGCCTTTTTCGTTCAATCTACAAAAATCGTCCTACGATGGATTCAGTGATAGGACTAAACAAGAAATCAGTAGATATAGAATTCAAATAGCATACATCTTTCATCTTTGCTTCGTCTCATTATTTCCGCTAAGTGGAGATAAATAAGTACACAAAATTACATTTTTCAAAAAAAAGTTAGGTTTTCTTTTTGAAATATTTTTTTTTAGCAATTGTAGAAAACAATAGAAAGTTTTATAGCTACAAAACCGTATTCAAATCAGTTCAGCCCCTTTTGATTTGTTAACGTCTGATATTTAAATTAATTATTTTGAACATAGTTTTGTGTACAGACACGTCTACTTGTTACCTTCATGCAATTTACGTCGAAAAGAACTTCGAGGTGAGGTCAGTTTAAAAATGCAAAAAAACTGATGCAAAATGAAGCATTCTGTGACTATTTATTAGCGCACAAACGAGTACATATTTTATTTCGGGCCATATTTTAGAAGGACTTAGATATTCAAAACATTTCCTAATTTCTAAAATTTCTAATATAGAGTTTGTTCGAAAAGTCTCATAATATTGTACAAATTCATTTAGTTAAAAAAATTGCACAAAAAAGTCCCAATATGTCGCAATGTGAATAAAAAATCTTCTACATCTTTAGATGAATTTGTGCATTAAAATTCATTTATTTTATAAAGTTACGCAAAAGAGTTTTAAAAATGTAAATACGGCTATGAGAATAAAAAATTGTTGATAGTGTGATTAGGTGTCACCCTAAAGCACGAATGCATTTATTTTATATATAGTTTTATATAGTTACTCAAAAGAGTTCCAAAAATGTACATATGGAAACGCGAATAAAATGTATTTTATATTGTAAATTAAGTGCCACCCTAATATACAAATGCATTTATTTTATAAAGCTACTAAAAGAGTTTGAAAATTTTAAATATGGTCATGTAAAACAAACAAAATACATCAACAATTTGGTGCCACCCTAATATAGAAATGGGATATTTTTAGATAGTTACTCAAAACATTTCCAAGAATTTACATATGGGCACCCGAATAAAATTTATTTGATATTTTAAATTAAGTGCCACCCTTATATTTTTTTTTATTTATTAAAGGTACTCAAAAGAGGTTCAAAAATTTAAATATATTTTGGTACTAATAAAGAATGTTAATATCTTGAAATAAGTGTCACCCTAATGCACAAATGCATTTTTTTATGTAGTTACGCCAGAGTTTCAAAAATTTACAAATGGTCATATTATCTAATCATATTTAATTTTTATATCGTAAATTTAGTGCCACCCTAATGCACAACTGCATTTATTTAAATTTTAAATATATTGTGGTAAAATATAATAATAAAAAATGTGAATATCTTGAAATAAGTGCTACACTAATGCACAAATGTATTTATTTTATATATACAATTTTAAAGACGGTGGTGTTAATAAAAATACATGTTCAATAATTTAGTGCCACCCTAATGTACAACTGCATTTACTTTACAAGAATAACGACAACATCATCAGCTACACAGCTGAGAACTGCAACATGCAACATATCATCGACCGCGTCTAGTGACAGCAAACAGATATGCAAAATTTGCTCAAAATTATGATGCTCCGCCACAATTAGGTTGACCATTTGTGGCTGATGTACAAGCCACAAAAAAAATACATTTTGTGCTAGTAACAAACCAACTGAAGAGATGGGGGCTGCATCAATCGAGCAACTATAAGAAATTAAAAAGGTGAATTGAAAAAAAAAAATACTGAAAATCCAACGCTGATCGGCGGTGAACAGTTGTTGCGCTTCCACTGTCATAGCCACTTATATGTGTTGCTATTGTAGTTGTCAATTTTTATTGCTACTACCGCTGCTGCTGCCATTGCCAAAGTGCTGTCAATACTCCCCAATCCAGTAGCCACTAATATTGCATTCAAAAATGCTTGTCATTATTATTATTGCTGTTGCTTTTGCTATTGTTATTTGTTGTTGCCGTTGTTTATTGTTGCTCTCATAGTTGCTGCTTGCTGTTGTTTTTATGTCCGCTGTGGCATTTGCCGCCAATGTTGCCATTATTGGCAGTTTGTTAATTAACTTTGCTTGCTAAATGTCTACTGTTGTCTGCCGGCCCAAAAAGCATTTGCCCTGCATTACTGCCGCCTCTCCCCTATCCTACACTTTAGTTCATCGCTTGCTACCAAAAAGCGTGTTGTGGCAGTGTGTCGCGTTTTCTAATTTGTTTGCAACGCGCTGCCGTGCAACGTATGCACTTATGTATGCAATATGAGGAGCAACAGTGGCGATCGACAATACGTAGCAACCGTGAAAATGGCAGGGGCATTAAAATATAGGAAAAAAAATTGAAATAATAAAGTATTCATGTATTTATTCAGACTTGTTGAAGCACGTAGTACATACGTATGCATATATAAGTACATAAGTAAGTAGCAGCAATCCATGTTTGTATATTTGTAGCTTAACGCTCCAGCCAACAGCTGTCCAATTTGCCTATAACAGGCAACGTTTGCTGCCACTTTTGCTGCTAAAGCTTGACTTTTTCATATTAAGGAGCAGACAATATTTTCGTTTGTTTTTTTGTATCTCGCTTTAATTCGCCTCAGTGACACCATTCTTGCTGACTATTTGGCGGCTGGTTGTCATGGCCATTCCCAGATCCTTCATTTGAGTTAAATTAATCCGATCTTCGATTTTTTTTTCTTATTTTTTTATTTCAACTTGTATTTTTTGCTTTTCGTATCATTACTTTTTGATACCAAGCAGTTTTTCATTTCGTTTTTGGAATCGCTGCTTGACTCTATTCCATTCAGTGCAAATGGTCTACCGTTTGCTAAATCCCATTTGCAGTGTACAGTTTGCAGTTCTTCGGCTAACCTCTGGTTCATAAGAGAGCCAGGTTCAAAAATTATGTGGGCGCAAGAGGTTTAAGAAGGAACGAAGAACTGACTTAATACAACAAATACATATAGTCACTAAGTATCTAGCAAATACTTTCTCAATCGGTTTTCAAAAATGGAAGTAGGTCTGACAGCGCTAAAAGGCCTAAAACTTTTATTTTTATTTTTTTTTATATTTTTTTTATTATTATAAAAAAATATATTCAAATCGATGCCTCGTCGACTTCAAGTAGTTGTAATCATGGGAGGATAAAATACAAGTCACTAAGTTCCAAATTATAAACTATTCCCAATAATTCTATTTGTTTTTATTTTTAATAAAGCATTTTTGAAGCGGATGGTGACTGGCGATGAAAAGTGGGTCACTTACGACAACGTGAAGCGCAAACGGTCGTGGTCGAAAAGCGGTGAAGCTGCCCAGACGATGGCCAAGCATGGATTGACGGCCAGGAAGGTTCTTCTGGACCGCTTGAATGCAGCACTCATGCAGAAGAGGCCATCTTTGATCAAGAGAGGCCGAATTGTCTTACATCAGGTCAACGCCAGGCCACACACATCTTTGGTGACGCGCCAGAAGCTCCGGGAGCTCGGATGGGAGGTTCTTTTGCATCCACCGTATAGTCCGGATCTCGCACCAAGTGATTACCACCTATTTCTGTCCATGGCGAACGAGCTTGGTAGTCGGAAGTTGTACACAAGAGAGTCCTGTGAAAATTGGCTCTCCGAGTTTTTTGACAATAGGGAAGCGAGCTTCTATAAGAGGGGCATTATGAAGTTGGCATCTCGTTGGGAACTCGTCATCGAACAAAACGGCGCATATTTGACTTAAATCGCATTATTATAACCAATTTTATGAACAATTGAAAATTCAATAAAAATACCGAAAGACTTTTTGGCCAACCTTATATAATACCGAGACTATATATGCTACGATGTTTGAATTGGGTATCCCCGCAAAACTAATACGGCTATGCAAGATGACGTTGTTCAATACCAGCATCGTCGTTAGAATTGGGAAGGACCCTTCCGAGCCGTTTGATACCAATCGAGCTTTCAGACTGGGTGATTCGCTGTCGTGTGACTTCTTCAACCTGATGTTCGGAAAGATCGTATGAACCGCAGAACTTAATCACTCTGGCACAATATTTTATAAGAGCGTAAAATTGTTGGCGTATGCCGATAGTATCGATGTTAGTTCTGCCTTTTCCAAACTGGATAAAGAGGCAAAGCGAAAGGGTCTGGTGGTGAACGCGGTCAAAATGACGTACCTCCTGTCATCAAACAAACAGTCGGCGCACCCGTATCACTGTTGACAGTTATGATTTCGATGTTGTAAAAGACTTCGTCTATTTAGGAACCAGCATTAACACCGATAACAAAGTCAGCCGGGAAATCCAACGTAGAATCTCTCTTGCCAACAAGTGCTACTTTCGACTAAGTAGACAATTTAGTAGTAAAGTTCTCTCTCAACAATCAAAATTAACACTCTACAAGGCTCTCATCATGCCCGTCCTAACATATGGCGCAGAAACGTATCCGAGGAGGTGCCACTTGGAATATTTGAGAGAAAGATTCTGCGGAAGATTTTTGAACATTTGCACGTTGGCAACGGGGAATATAGCTGGCGATGGAATGTATGAACTACCTGTACGAATAAACATTCAGGGACTATATTAGATGGGTCCTATCGTCCGAATAGGTACAAACGCTCCGACTTTGGAAGTATTGGATGCTGTACCAGCTGGTGGTAGCAGATGAAGAGAAAGTCCTCTTCTGCGTTGGAAAGATCAGGTGGAGAAGGATTTGGCTTCACTTGGTGTACCCAACTGGAACCCGCTAGCTCGAGACTGGCGCGTAAGCATCTATCACGCCAATTAGGAAGAATACTTTTAG
Organism: Anastrepha fraterculus; assembly: GCA_037575425.1. Classification (NCBI taxonomy): domain Eukaryota; kingdom Metazoa; phylum Arthropoda; class Insecta; order Diptera; family Tephritidae; genus Anastrepha; species Anastrepha fraterculus. The sequence goes on from JAYXIM010007284.1 coordinate 8,185, forward strand.
AATAATATTGGTTTTATACTTTTTTCATTCTATATATTTTACTTTTCATAATAATTAAATTAAGTTTTGTGAATTATGCGCTTATTTCTGAATATTTTTAAAATATTTATCATTAAAATTTTAAGCATAAAAAATAATACTTGAATTGCTAGTTCTAAACTGATAATGAAAGTTTAAGAAATTTATTCTTTTGTGTGTGCATAACGGGCATTTAGATTGGAGCAAAATGTATGTTATTTGGCTACTCTATATTTCAAAGTGCCTAATGTAGACCACCTTCTGCATTAAGCCCTATTGCTTCAGCCCTATGCCCATATACCTTCATCTTAAACTAATCGTGAAGGCTCAATTGAAGTCTGGGTTCAAGTCAAAGATCTCTGACATAATGACCTACAATCGCTTAAAGTGATACCCGTACGTATCCGAATGTTGAGCTGCTCCTATAGAAAATTTAAATGGAATAATAAAAATAAAATAAATTAAAGAAAAAAATCCACAACTTAATTGAAGTAATAAAAAAGAATCATAACAACCTTTAATGATGATTAATCAAAATCCGAGTCGACATTTGCAAGCAACGAACAGTCAATTGGGTATTACGCTTTATTACTTGAAGGATGGAAATAACAAAAAAAGGTATATCGATTAAACAACACGGATTAATAAAGGTAATAATAATTGATAATTGGCAAAAAGCGCTATATAAAAAGGGGCATTAAAACAATCAAAATTTGGGCAAAAAAATCAGACTGAGTATCAGCATTTGCCCATTACCAGACATGATATGCGTCGGCCAAAAGCCACCTTCAATTACCCGCTGGTGGCACGCTGGCTAGCTGCCTGTCCGAATAACTAACTGTATTTGCTTGTGGAGCGCAGCATGAGTGACGGGCATGCGTCAGCAACTAATAAAAGAAGGTGTCAAAAGTCAAATTCTGCAAGCAAAAGCCGACGGGGCAAATATACAAATAAATTCACATTAATATCGAATGCAATATAAAGCATAGAAAATCATTTGAACTGCAGGGTCTTTGAGCTATGGAATGCCACATTTCTAAAACGAGCAAACATCTAAGCATGTAAGCTTGTCTGCATGTAGATGTGTGCGTGTGTAATGCGCAAGCGCGCATAAATTACCACTTAGCGCAGCTTCTGGCAATTAACCGACACACCCACCAAACGCCACCCATTTTTTTTAGTATTCTTGTCGATTTCGTTGTGGCGCATGAAGTAAAAAATATACCGCATATACATACATATTTTATACTAAATTGAATGGAAAAGTCATAGCATTTTAATTTAAGCTGGGCGGGTGGAGTTCATATCATAATTCCTATTTTTTTGTTAATTTTCATTGCAAGAAATATATTGAAATATGCAAAAATGGGCTGAGTGCGCGTTCTGACGATCGATTGATCTACACATACACACATACGTCTTTAGAGAATGCAAATGCAAAGCTGCTGGGTAATCAAAGTCTTGTCTGCCAAACTGTTGTTACTTTAAGACTACCGTTTACACGCCTGTCGACGCTGACTAATTGAAGTTTCGACATTTCAGCCGCTTTCGAGAGTATTAATGGGATTTTTTTTCTAAGGAGTCGCCGAAGCTGTACCCAGCTAAGAGGTGTTTGAAGTGCACTTGAGTGCATACGATTTTAGGTGTATCACTCTTTTTAATTTCCACACTCTTATTTTTGCACTCATATGTATGTGTGTGGAGCTATATTTTTTACTTCAAATCAACGCTCCCAGTCATGCGCGCATAACTAATAGTTTGTCAAATTTTTCATATTCATTGGACATAATGAAATTGCTTGATTGAATGTTAGCCTGTAGTTAGATATGATTTAAAATCAAATTAATTGGGTAAACGCATACATATATGTATGTATATGTATATATGTAGACATTGCACCATATGTATGAAAGTTAGATCGTCCACGGAGTGTATGGGATTTAGTGGCTGACGGAAATCGGTGCAGAGCCTTTGTTTCCGCTTTCCGCCCTATGCTCCGACTAGAAGTAAAAAAGATATTTTTTATAGTATTTCTAAGTTCTTCACAAGTCAAGTTTCAGCCAGATTGGTCTATTAATTTGTGTTTGGCATTCGTTTGAATCGAGGAAGTCGAGTGACTTTCCTTAGCCATCACTACAGCGCATCAGCTAACACCTCAGCAGTTGTAGTCGCGAAATTAATGGAAATAGGGTTCCAATTTGTTTCACATCCCGCCCATTCCCCAAATGTGGCTTTCTCGGATCTCTCGAACTCCAATTTGAAGAAATGGCTGAGGGAAAGATTCTATTCAGACGAGGAGGTGACTGAAGAAACGAATGGCTATTTTTCAGATTAGGACAAATCCTATTATTCGGCAGGGACCGACGAACTAGAACAGTGTATAAACTTAGAGGCAGACTACTACTGTGGGCTAAAAGTAAGGTGAATTTATTTGTCAAACTTTGCGGGATTAAAATTTCGCTCTAGTTATTTTTTTCATGAGTTGGCAGCACTGTTAATAACATCTGGGCCAACTTTCATGTGAATGCCATTAGTAATATATTTACGCTTTTGTTTACCAAACGACCAAGAGTGCATTTTTCGATTTTTACAATGTCTGAATTGATTGAGCAGAGAAGTGCCATCAAATTTTGTTTGCGGAATGAAATTTCGGCTGCCGAAACGTTTAAAATGTTGCAGAAGGCATTTGGTGATTCGACCATGTCGCAGAAAAATGTTTATAAGTGGTACCAAGACTTCAAAGAGGGTCGAGAACGTTTTGATGACTTGGAGCGCTCCGGACGACCATCGACGTCAACAGATGACCAACACGTCAATAAAGTGAAGGAGTTAGTGCTCAAAAATCGTCGGTTGACTGTTAAAGACCTTACTGATATGATCGGAATATCAGAAGGATCTGTGAAAACCATTTTGAAAAACCATTTGGGCCTACGAAAAGTCAAATCTCGTTTGGTACCGAAAACTCCCAATTTCTTGGAAAAAAGTCGTCGCGTTGATGTGTGTGAAACAAATGCTTTCAGACTATCAGGACAAGCTCAAATGCATCATTACGGGAGATGAGACTTGGATTTATGCTTACGACCCTGAAACAACCGACCAATCAAGCCAATATCGTGCTAAAGGCGAGGCCAGACCGAAAAGAGCACGTCAAAGTTGTTCAAAAGTAAAGGTCATGATGACAGTTTTTTTCGATTTTCGCGGTGTGGTGCACTATGAATTCCTTCCACCTGGCCAAACTGTTAATAAGGAATATTATTTGAGCGTTATGCGTCGTTTGCGTGAAGCAATTCGTCTAAAAAGACCAGAATTATGGGCCAACAACTCTTGGTTTTTGCATCACGATAATGCACCGTCTCACACTGCACTCCTTCTTCGTGACCATTTCGCCAAAAATTCCACGCATATCGTTCCGCAACCACAGTATTCGCCTGATTTGGCTCCGTGTGACTTCTGGCTATTCCCAAAACTCAAGAGACCACTCCGGGGAACGCGTTTGGAGTCGATTGAGGAGATAAAAGCTGAATGGAAGAATGTGCTGATGGCTATACCGGAAATGGACTATTTGGCATGTTTCGGGGATTGGAAAAATCGTTGGCATAAGTGTATTTCATCGAGAGGGGATTATTTTGAAGGGGATGAAATTGATTTACAAGAATAAATAAAGATTTTTCATTTTACAACCAAATTCACCTTACTTTTTGCCCACAGTCGACAAATAAAAGATTTTTACAACAAAAATTCAACCTTTTTTTATTTTCACAACACCACTTTAAGAAGATACCAATTTCTGACTTGGTGGCAAGTGAACAGATGGGAATTTCTTTTTAAGTGACCTCAAAATCGATTAAGCTTGGGCTTCTCTCTAAAATTTGCTATCCAGTCAAATAGTGAGTAGCTAACCTTGAGTAGGCCTGAGGCAGCGCAGAGAATAAACTCAAATACTCAGTTGTGCTGACCACTTAAATGTGAAGTTACAAAAGTCTAAATGCATAAAGTCTCGTTTGAAAGTTAGTTTTTGACTTGCTGACAAAGAAATTCTAGCCAACTTAGCAACCTCTATAGAGTTCATGCAATCCGCTGTTTGTATAAAGTGAAAGTGCACCAGCCAGTGCAAATGGCTGCTAGCAGTTAAGTTTTTCCAAACAAAGTTAAGCAAACAATTCCACTAAGCCAGATTAAATTGTAAAACACATGACTTGGAATTATTATTATTTTATCAACCGTTTTCTCAGTGCACACAGTTGGCGCAAAACTGTTGTGTACCAGCATTTAATAGTCTGTACATTTTTTTGCGCATGCGCCCATGTTGCGCGTGATGACTGACAACAACATGGGTTTGCCAATGGGGAAAAAATGAAATAGGCAAGTGAGTAGAGTGGTGGAAAAATAGAAAAATACCGTCGTAGAAAAAACAAAAAAATTGAAAATACCAAGGAAAAACCAGCATGAAGGGAGGCGAAAAAGAAATATTTGAGAAAAAATTAAAAAATAATAAAAATAGAAATTTAAGTTAAAAAATTGAAATGTTTGCGCTTAACAACAAAAATGGCGCTTTTAGTAGTAGTACAAAAACAATTTTTGTATCAAAACCTAAGTTTGTTACTTTTCGGTTTGTCTTAAGACGCAGCAGCTAACAGCTCAGTTTGCCACCGAAAATTAATCAAACCTCAGTAAACAACGCTTGGGAGCAACCACAAGTGAGTTGCAACTACATACAGCTGCTGCCAGTCCAAATAATTGCAACTCTGTGCCACTTAATACTCATGCGGCTACTGCTCTGTTCAGTTTGACTGCTTTTGCAGTTTTTGTGAAATTTTTTTGTTCGTTGCTGTTGTTGTTTTTACAACTGACGGCTCGCAGAGCAAACAACCTGTGACATGCGCGTTGTAATGTTAAATCCGTCGTCAGTTGTCAAAGATTAGCATCACTTTTTTGTAACATTACACAGCAGCAACTCAACTGTTGCGATGTTGTTGTTATTGCCACTGCTGTGATTTCGACTGTATGAAATGCTGCGACTGCTCCGAATGCTGGTGGTGGTAATGGTTGTAATGTGGATTAAAAAGTGGTGATCACCAAAAAGCACTGGTGCGCAGTTTTTAAAATGTATGTTTAGCTTAAGTAGCTTGTAAACTGTTGTTGTTGCTTGTGCCTTTGCTGATGATGGTTGTTGTGGCAGCTGTTGGTTCTCGGCTGCTGTTGGTGCTTTGATTTTTCGCTGTCACTTGTAGGTTTTCCGCTGCAGTTTTCGTTGAATTTACCGAAAGGTTGCAATTTTTGGACTCAGTAAAAGCAAAAACAAAAACAAAACAAAAAAACAAAAATTCAAAATGCTTAAAAGCTAAAGACTTTCAAAAAACTTAAAGAAAATGTATATTGGTATGTATTTTTTTGAAGCTCATCAGATTAAATGTTGACACCGACGTTTGACATGCCTTTCAAAAGCGCAGACATGACCACACACACATACACATGCACATGTATGAAAATGTATAAATGAGCAAATATATATATGTACGGACATACTAGGGTTGTTTTTATTAATGTGCATTTTAAAGCTTTTTTATGAAACGAAAGAAAACACTTTATGTATAAAAATCTGTGCACTACTTTGGCTAAGGCAATTTGTTGCACATGTAATATATATAAATATAAGAAGTTCCCATGGTTCCGTGGTGAACAAAGGGCTCCACAACAAGCTTCCTACATTCGCTTCTGTTTGACGTCAGCCACTTCAATTCGTTCTAACTTTTGTTTGTCTTTGTAATCTCTGTTTTTAAAGCTCTTCTCCAGGTTGTTGGTCTGACTATGCGTCGACTTCCTTGGGGGTTCCAATCGACTCAGTCCCGGGTGATGTCGTTCGGCTCTCTTAAAACATGACGAGGCTTCCCCCATTTGCTTTTGAGTATTTCCGTTCGCATTTGAGTTTTGTTTGTGCTAAGGTTTTGTGTTGGGCCAGAAGACGCGAAATACTATGCGGAGGCAATGGTTAACAAAAACTTCTAATCTCTGTAAGTCTGTGACTGCAAGATTCCATGTATCACACCCTTACAGTAGGGTACACTTGAAATTCGAAATTGAACACAGAGGGTTTCGAAATTGAGCACACAGGGTTGCTTGAAGACAGCCAAAGGCGGGATTTGCTTTATATATGCGGCTGGTTAAATCTTCTTTTGAGCCTCCGCTTGAAGATATAAAGAAACCAAAGTAGCAAAAGGAGCTGACTTCTTTAATTGCACATTAATCTGTTTAAGTTTTTTTTTGTTTTTTTTGTCAAAGTAGTTTAAAAGTAACTTTTCTTATACGATTTATTTGGAAACGTATCTATCGTGTAAAAAGATATCGGTATTTGCAAAACCGCAGCCGCCGTAGCCGAATGGGTTGGTGCGTGATTATCATTCGGAATTCACAGAGAGGTCGTTGGTTCGAATCTCGGTGAAAGCAAAATTAATAAAAACATTTTTCTAATAGCGGTCGCGGAAGGAAATGGCGCACCTCCGAGTGTATTTCTGCCATGAAAAAGCTCCTCATAAAAATATCTGCCATTCGGAGTCGGCTTGAAACTAACTGTAGGTCCCTCCATTTGTGGAACAACATCAAGACGCACACCACAAATAGGAGGAGGAGCTCGGCCAAACACCTAACAGAAGTATACGCGCCAATTATTACTTTTTTTTATTTGCAAAACCGGCGCATTTTAAAATGCTCAGAATAAATAAATGAAAATTATAATAATTTGTGTAGTATATAAAAAAAAAATTCATCTATACTTCCATACTGAATCTAATTGTAAATGTATCGTTAAAGTTGCGAGTTATGAGTACAGCCAACTTGGAGTGTTTCAAGAAAAATGCGATTAAAGCTTTCGGTACTACTCCCATCGGGCCGAGAAGGGCTGTGCCAAAGTTGAAAATAAATTTATGTGAAAGTATTTAAGCTGAAGTTCAATCAATATCCAACTAATTGGCATAACTTTTATATTGTGACTGTCCAACTAATCGGTATAACTTCTATATTGTAACTGTTATCTATAAAGCTTGCCAAAATTTGTTAATTTGCAATTGAATCTGCACAGAGTAGAAGATGTACAAGATTTCTCATACGAATGTGCGGACTGTGCTTTTCCGAACGTCAAAGGTTTGCTAGTGAATATGTCATTAGAGACTTTCAGCACGCTTACAAAATGCTTATTGATTCTAGCCAAATAAGGGCATTCCTTACAGTTAGGTTAATATACCTGTATTAATAAAAAAAATGTTCCGTTTTCCCATCGATATTACAAAATTTATTATATTTTAAGAATCCATTGAATATATTTAAGAAAAATGTCAATAAATGTTTAATCGATTTGAAAGTACTTCCAAATGAAATAGAAATTATGGCGTGAATGACTTAATTTTCGTAGAAAAGAAAAAGGTGGAAAACACCTTTCCAAAACTACATTAAAAATCTAAACCTGTCAATACTTGGCTCAGTTACGCGAGTTTTCCTTGATTCTGTCTTCCGCAAAAAGTTAAAAACAGTATCAAGGATTTCATTATTTTGATTTCGTTGGAAAAATTGATAAAGATTTTCATACAGACCTTTTGATATTGTACGCTTTTATCATCTGAGGTGATTTTAGTTTACAATTTTTTAATACTAATTTCATTTAAAAACCCCGATTTTTGTAGGTGCAGCTCCTGTAAATTTTATTATTTTGTAGAACTACATATTTTGGCGAAAGTCTTAAAGTATGAAACATGTTATAATTCTGGTAGAAAAAACTTAACTTTTCTTGGCGAGACACCCTAATATAGGTATGCATACAAATGCATATGTACAAGGGTACAGAAGATTTATATATTTATTTTATTTAAATAATGGAATGCACAGTTTCACAGTAATTTGACCAGCACCTATAACACATTTTAACCACCAATGAAAACTAAATTAAGAAAAATATCAAAATAAAAATTTAACGCAGCTGATTAGTGCTTTGTTTAAAACCATCATTTCTCTATTTTTTTTTTTACAATTAGTAGCGAAAAAGTAACTAAGAATAAAGTCACTTTTTTTTCTTCCAATGTTTATATTAAGTTTAAAGATACAAAAAGATACCAATATTTAGAGTAGCTGCCCTTACAGTCAACACTCAGTTTTGCCCTCCTTGACATTAAATCAACCAACGAAATCAAAGATTGGAATGAATACTTTTATATAACATACATAGTAGGTTTCTGAGACTGCTCAGTCTTGCGGTATTCAATGCCTCCAATTTGCATTTACTCCATAGTTGAGAGCAATGCAGCCTTTTTAAACGGTTAAGGCATTTTAGCAAAGGAATAAAATATTTCGAGAAATAGAAAAAATACATTTACCTTCTTGTGATCAAAATCAATTTGGCTTTCCAATTTAAATTTCTGGAGTATATCGATTAGGCAAACAATTTTGTTCTTTTTTTCGGTTCATAGTAATTTGATTATCTTATATGACTGTGATGCATCGCATAGAGCAGTTATGTAGGTGGCTATTTTAGTTTGCGATGTGATAACATCGCTGTGATTATTGCAAATCTAAAATTGTTATCCTGAAGCTTGACATTTTTAGCGGTAATAGTACACAGAAAGTTTTGCCTAGGAGTGAGTTTCTGTCAAAAAAATTCGTTGCAGTACATAAACGGATGTTGCATGATCGTAAAGTGAGATATTATGAGATTGTAACATGCTTGAATATTATGTGAGCTAGATAATGATTAAAATAATATGAAAATTTAATCCTAAAAAAATATTTGCTACAAAATAATTCGCTTTCCGATTGGGGCAAAGAAAAGATGACAAAATACCTATTTGAGGTCAAGACAGTTGACAAGTGACAGTTGAGTCTGAAATTCAACAACGATCGACTGTGTGGGTAAATATTAAAAAAGCGGAAACAAATCATAGAAGAAGAATCATTTTTTATGCACGCGGTTCTACTTTACTCAAACGACCTAAATTCATAACAGACCAGCATCCTTCCCCGTACATATATAGGGAATTTTAATGCTGCTACAACTACAATCATTCTTCATTATGATGATGCAAGCTTTCTAATATCGGCTCAAAACAAGTGATATTTTGAGCATACCAAATATTGAATTGTTGGGTAGTCCACCCTATTGTCCTAATTTGAGAGCTAATGATTTATTTTCATTCCGGCACATACAAAATAAAATTCGAAGCCAACGTACTTCTACGCCGGTAGATACGATTAGTGCGTCAAAGTTGCACTTGTTATAATCACCTCAACTGGAGTGGAAAAAGTGTTTCAGAAATTCGGTCAAATGCATTTAAAAGTATATTTCATAATACTAGGTACTTTATTAGTTATTTAAAAAATTTTTACTATTTATTAGTTATTTAAAAAATTTTTATTGATGTTCATAAACCATGTTTTCGAAACCAATAAAGCCATTTCCAATTATAAATATTTATTTTTACTTGTCTATCTCAAAATAGAATATAAGTAGCGGCACTCGTGCTTAGAAACAGCTGTTGTTGGTAAAAATGCACTTTGTGGAGGCTTGCGACTGCCTGGGTAGGATTGCTCGCTCTCAGATATCTTTTTTCACGACACCAGACGATTTTTAATACTCACAGCTACCACATAGTAGTTACCTAGAGACGTACAGTTATCGTCAAAGGAAAGTGTACACCACATATTGATAAGTTTTGGCTATTTCCTTATAAAAATATAGTTCATACTACAACAATAACAATGTAAAGCAATGTTTCGGAAATTGTATAAAATTTGCAAACAATTCGGCAAATTTTCATAAAACTTTAAACTTTTTACTTTTTTTTCTTTACCATTTTTAATTACCGAAATTTCGTATTGAAATTCTCTTAAATCAAATATCAATTCTTCTTGGATTTCTACTTACCATTGAATGCCCCAAATATTCGGCTGCATTGTCTGAAATGTACAGCAATTTACCATTTTGTGTGAGCATCATAAGAAAACCTGAGAGAGCCTGCAAAAGTGAGAAGCACAAATTATTACAAACAAGCCATGAAAAAGTCAAAGTAAATAAGAGGTGTGAATTACAAAAAATCAACCAATTTTAAGTGGAAATAAATTTTTTTAAATCCTACAGAAAATGTCAAAACCATGTCGCATTAAAGCAAATAATTCAAATTTGCCATTTTTTCCTCCTTTGTGAGTTAAGCTTTAATGAGCTTAATATGCAAGTGCGCGAGAATGGGAGCGGAAAACAGGTTGTTGCATTTAAATTTTAAGTGCCTTAATTATGTGGCTAACTGCATGGCTAATAATACAGGGTGTCTCAACTGAATTGTAACTTTTTTAAATGTCTGTATCTATTTAGAGGAAATGTAATTTTAGATTTTGATGTAACGGAGAAAGTTGATGGGACTTAGGGTGAAGCACTGCCCCAGTCTGTCAAAGAATGGAGCACTCATCAACAGCTCTGGTTGGATGTGGATAGATGGCAGTTGGAGGTCTCATAATTGTATCAAAACGGCGCTTTATTACTACTTGGAGAGTACCAGACTGGTACTTCAACCATTTCACCTACCTACCTAATTCCAACTTGATGGATTTGACTTTATATTGAGTGGCGTTCTTCCATTTTGTTTACTTGCTCTTCCGCGTTATCGATTTCTTACTTTCCTGTGTATTATGCCTTTGGCTTTCAAGACAGTGCCTTGAAATGCAATATGACTGAGCCCATGCAGCTTTTTAGTTTGAACCTTTGGGTGAGCCTGATGGGTGTTCAGAAACTTTCATGTAAGGTTTTTGGACTAAAAAGTCAGCTAAAGAATTACTTGCGGAATTAAATATTAAATTCACAAATTCATTGTTAAGTGAGTTTTGGAATCAGCTGCGAAATGCCAATACAAAAATGCAATTGAATTGAAAGTAAAAATTCTTTTAATTTGGCTATAAAGCTATTGAAGCACCATTTGTCTGCTAAGTGTTTTAAGTGCACACAAATACTGGGTATTAAGTTGTGCCCAAATGCACAAAAAATATATACATAAATACATATGTATACATAGAAGAGTTGCAAAGAACAACAAAATATAAGAATTGTGAGAAAATTTTATGCTGCATAAAAAACGAAAAAAAAAACTTTTATCAAGTCGTTCGCACACAAGTAAAGAGCACTGGCTTTGTGACACAAATTGTGGCAGCAAAGCACCTGAACGCCAAAAAGTAGAAATAGAAGAAATATTAAAAATAGAATTGAAAAACTTGGAGCAAACATTTTATCGCTTGCCTGAAAAGTTGGTAGCGCAAATATCTGCTTAATTCAGTCACGAATATAGATCAATCTGTTGAAAATGGACTAACAATGCCAATGCAAAGCGTCAGTGTCAAGTGCGCGACAAACAACAACAGCAACAATGCAGAAAAAGTAACAGTCTTTGAGGCAGGCGGAGCAAAAAACTAACTGCATTCAAATTCATAGATATTTGTGAGGGTAAAAATTAAACAGAAGCAAAAACAAAAAAAAATTACAACACCGAAATCAACTCAGTTTCCGAAAAGCTATTAGAGCTAAGTCAGCTCAGCAGCAGTTTTAGAGGCAAACAGTAGCTATCGGCAAAAATATATTTCTTGTAAATTAAAAAAAGCAGTGGTATACCCAACTGCATGTGTGCATGTGTGTATGTATGTATATATGCATGTAGGTATGTATGTGTGTGTGTGAAAAGCAACCAGCAAGTAGCAAGTGGCAAGTATGCTTGTACTTCAACGCCTTTCGATTGCTGCGTCTGTGTGTATGAGTATGTGTTTGTGTGTGTGTGAAGAACTGCTGCAGCCACATTCAAGCCAAACCCTCTACATACAACCAAATTCCATTCCAGCAATTCCTTTGCATCCTACGAGATTCAGCGATTCCAAAGCCACTTGAGCCCGCTAGTTGAGTCAGCTAGTCAGCTTGGCCAGTAGTAGCTAGTCCAAATAGAGACACAATAGTTACTTGTTGATTTGGATTTTCATTTCAATTTCCTAGGAACTCTGTGGATTTCTTCAGCCAGCAACATATAAGTGAACTGCTGCTATGCAATCAATGTGTCTTGTGGCAAGCAGCAGCAACAGCAACAGAAGCACCAATAACAGCAAGATGCGCAACAACAAAGTCACAGTAGTCAACTAGCGACCATTTTGCGCGATAACAGCAGCATTTCACATTTAATAGAGTTGTTTCCGATGAAGACATTTCATTAGTGTCGCTGCCATCAGTTATTGGCCTCCAGCTATGTGGATGCATGGCTGTGCTGAGGAGTGATATTTTATATAAGGCTACATACATACTTGCAAATATACAAATATATACTGATATGTATGCCCTGCATTGCTGCATTTGATGCATTGCTGCCGTACTGGCGCGGCTCCGACTTACGTCACTTAGTCGAAGTAGGAATGATGATGACTCCCGATGAGCCGATGCGCCGCTGACAATTGGACACTTTCTGCTCAATTTATGCATACCACTGCAGTATCGCCACCGTATGTGCTTCAATGCCCGTTGGTATGCTCATTTAAATACAATTTATTGATTTAATTTAGTCGGGTGTGTCTGTGTCGGATGGAGGAACTGTTGTGGCTAACAAGTTGATTGGGAGGTGTTCTTTGAATTTGCCTCGAACGTGGTTGTGTGGCACTTTTTTTGTGCATTTGCTTAATATGTTAAATTCTATGTATGCATTTTGCATACTTACATACATACATAACAGTATATTTATAAAATTAAAATAAGTGAAGTAACAGTAAAACTGAATAATTGAACAAAATTTGAAGACTTTATTGTAATAATTATTTAAACGAAAATTCGAATTAAATACGAAACCAATCAGTTTTATCTAAGTATGCGAATGACCGTCGAAGTAAATCAGTAAAACATTTAGATAACCCTGGAGTAAAAGATTCCTCAAGCCTGTTCCAGGGAATATCATTGGACATTTACCACGGGTGCATACGGTATTTCAGGACATGCATATGCACGGCTAGAACTTCGCGAAACTATTATTTTTCTTTTTGCTCTTTTTCAGATAAGACATGGATGAGATTGAGTTGCAAATTGAAATTTGAATAGATCGAGCCAAGGAGCACCAGGAGATTTAGTGGTTCCTAATTGCATTTAGAGCTCTAGAAAGAGGGTAGATAGTCATGGAGGGAAGGAGAAAAGTATCAGAGAATGAGATAGGAAAGAATAGAGACAGAGATAAAGGTAGTTAGTTTTGTGAGAATTTTCCAGATTCTTTGGCAAATCTGTAAATATCCTCCAGTTTTAGAGAACGAATATTACTCCTTCTCACAATATCGGAAACCAAAACTCGTAGCCGTGCCCTAGCAAAGGCAGAACACTCACAGAGAAAGTGCTGAGTGATATCCGCCTCCTCCAAGCACGACACGCACATCCTCAATGATTCCAATGGTGGTCATATGCTGACCCCATGGGTTGTGTCCTATAATGATACCGACCATCAACCTTTCCTTCCAAGTTTTAGTAGAAAGTTTGACAGTTTTCTATTCGGACTTGTCACAAAACACTTTGCAGTTCTGCAGCGTTCGGACCATCGCTCTTTATGTAGATTACCCACATAATCGCTGATCCAATTCGACTGATTCCTGCGGAACTGATTCCGATTATTGGCTCTGGCCCTTGTATGGAAACCGCTGATCCACGGTAGGCCAATTCATCGGAAATTTGTGTTCGTCGAAAGGGGGTTTACTGTTCAATTGCACATTTAGAACGCCAGAGCAGCATCTTGTTAGGAAGAGAGATTCTCTGATGCATTTCAAGGCATGACATTATTTCGTATCTGCCCCTCATAAATTCTTTTTCCTTTTGCTAGACTTAACAGCTCCGTCACCAAGACCACAAATGAATATGATTGGCTGTAATGCTGTGATACCATGGACACAGCAATTTGACAAGACTATGCTCTCGCTGCCTTTTGTGATTAACGTGGTAAATGGGGATATTGATTGCCCTTCGCTCCTGCTTGCTATTCAATATCTTATTCCCTCCACGACTCATAAGCTTCCATTGTGGCAACATCCGATGAGGTAATCTTTAAAGTATTTCAAAGAAAGATTTAAAGATTTTCGATAGATTTTCGGACATTTATGCCTTGTTGCAGATGAATATCGCCAGACTATGAAATTTTTATGTCTGTAGGAATGATTGTGGATATTTTAATACTTGTTATAATTCCACTGATGGCACGGAGGTCAAGATGTTTGGAAAAAAGGGACTTGTGCCCAATTTGTTCTATGTATTGAATAAATGTTACGATTTTTGGTACTAGGTACTAGGTAGGTATAATAATTTTTTATTTCAGACATTACCGAGTGAAGTGAAATTGCATTAAAGGTTATCATTTATTGTTCATAAAATATCTTATTCAAAGGCCTGAGGGAGAAACTTCAATTCATAAAATTATATTTATGGGGTGCAGTTGGCGTGAAATCAATAAGTTCATAAACTATCTTTTCAAAGGCCTGAGGAGCAAACTTCAATTCATAAAATTATATTTACTACGGTAGTAGTTATTTCGTAATAAATAACATCTATTTGGGACTTACTGCAGTTTATAATGAAGTTTGAATTTGGCCGAAAAATAAAATATTCCGCAGATACGCAGTTTTCTATCTCGGTGACAAAGCTAGCAGACTATACAAATTATCGCGCATCGGTCCGAAAAACTGCAAGTAACCGGCGAGAAGCTGCTGAATTCGCACAGTAACAGATTAGAATGGGTAAGGAATGGCGATATTATTGGACCTTTTTTAAAAACATGGAAACGCCATCTGGGTGGAATACCCTTAGTTATACATTATTATTACATGAATACATAAAAAAGTTTGGATGATACAAGTTCCAACAGGGTGCGACACAACTTTTAAAATAATCGACTCTTTGCAGGTTAAGTTCGGTGATCTGCTATCAACACTCTTGGCAACGTCAACTGGCAGCCACCAATCTAATATTTTATCACTTTTGTTTTTTGAGTGCGGTGCCCAAAGCTTTGCTGCCAATTCAGTTATGATCTAAATCCTAAGTTGAATATCACTCGAGCAAAAATAATAAGAGTTTTGTTGTTTTTTTGAGTCTATTTTTAGAAAGATACTTGTTTTTCAAACAGCCGGTATTTGACCTATATCGCCATTGTAGTTGTGGAAGTAGCTATATTTTTCATGTATTGTATGATGGTAAGTGTAAGCAATTCTCACCTCTTTAGAGCTCATAACTCACAGCCTTAAAACGTTCACTGAATTTTGAGCTTTTGGCTATTTTATGTATTTGACCTGACCCGACTTTGCCCAGTTGCAATAAACCTATTAGCGATTGCCACACAAGTATTGGCATACATACCACATTTGTGCAAATAAATATTCTACGTGCAAAAACTCAAAGGCTGACAAATATGTTATACAAGAAACGAGTTTGGAAGCCAAGTAAAATAAATGAAAGGTACAAAAATGTAAAGTGAGAGGAACTAAAAAAATGTACAGCAAAAACACATAAGAAAATAAAAAAAGTCGTAATAAAAGAACTCAACGCATTAGAGCCTTTCTCAAAAGAATTGAGTAATACTAAGCCGCGTAAGAGAGTAAGGAGTACAGTTGAGAGCTGAATGTTGTAGGCTGTTAGGCTGTTTTACTATGAATTAAATTTGGCATTGCAATGTAATAATTTTCGATAAATTCAAAATTTCATGTCGTTTCACTTTTTTCATTTCATATAATTTGATTTCTTTCCATTTCATTGCGATTTATTTAGTCTATGACATGACAGGTATATCTTACAGACTGCAAGTACACAATGTTTCTTAAAACTAATGTAAATATTAATAACATCTTCCGTAAAAGGGAAATAGAAACTAACAGTACAGTGCGTTAAAGGAACACTTAAAAGCAAATTTCGGAAATCGAAAGTAAATATTTATTGCATTTTTTTGAGACAAGTAACGGGTAATTTTTTAGCTATTATCTTTTTAAACAGTTGGTTTAAACAGCTGACGCACGTTTCGTGTTTTGTTTCACTATCAAACATCTTCAGTTAGGTGCATACTTTAACCATGAATCGTCTTACAAACGAACAGCACTTGCAAATCATTGAATTTTATTATAAAAATGCGTGTTCTGTTAAGAAAATTTATCGCGCGCTTCTTCCATTTTATGATCAGTTTAATCGGCACACTGAAGCTGCTATTCGAGCTATTGTGACTAAATTTAGAACCAAATTTACATTATTGGACATTAAACCACCAACATGCTTACGTAGAGTGCGAACTGAAGAAAATATCGCAGCTGTATCGGCCAGTGTTAATGATGACCATCAATTATCGATTCGTCGCCGTTCGCAGCAATTGAGCCTCTGTTACTCAACAACGTGGAAAATTTTGCGAAAGGATTTAGGTGTGAAGCCTTTCAAAATACAGCTGGTGCAAGAATTGAAGCCGAACGGCCTACCGCAACGCAGAATTATTTTTGGTGAATGGGCTCTTGGAAAGTTGGCTGAAGATCCACTTTTTTATCGAAATATTGTGTTCAGCGACGAAGCTCATTTTTGGATCAATGGGTACGTAAATAAGCAGAATTGTCGATTTTGGAGTAAAGATCAGCCAGAAGAATTGCAAGAGCTACCAATGTATCCAGAAAAGGTCACAGTTTGGTGCGGTTTATGGGCTGGAGGTATCATCATTGGACCGTATTTCTTTAAAGATGCTGCGAATCGTAACGTAACAGTGAATGGTGAGCGCTACCGTGAAATGATATCCAACTTGTTTTTGCCCAAAATGCAAGAGCTTGACTTGCATGACATGTGGTTTCAGCAAGACGGTGCCACATGCCACACAGCACGCGCTCAGCACCTGTCAAATGGCCACCCAGATCGCGCGATGCGTGAGGCGTTATGCTTTTAGATTATTTTTTGTGGGGCTATGTTAAAGCTCATGTATATTCAGACAAGCCTGCTTCAACTAACGCATTGGAAGACAACATTAAAGCATTTATATGTGAGATACCGGCCGACACATTGGAAGGAGTATTCCAAAATTGGACTAAGCGGATGAACCATTTGAAGCGCAGTCGCGGTCAACATTTGCATGAAATAATCCTCAAACATTAAATTATATGGACTGTACTATCGATTTAAATAAAAATTGCATGCATTTTTCTGAATTTTACGTGTGTTTTTTTGAAAAACTTTCCTTTGGCCTTAAAAACCACCCTTTACTTCGGTATATGGTACAAAAAGCCCAGCGAGATATCCTTACTTGTACTCGCACACTCACCTGTTTCATTATTTCCAGGGAAACTACTTTGTTCGTTTTTATGTTTGGTACCCAATATATTTTTCTGGTTCCAAACAGAGACTGACGCTTTGCTACCGAAGGAAATGCTTTTTTAAAATAAAGTGTCAATAGTTTTTTTTGGATTGATTTCTTTAAATTAAAATTAAATCGTCACTAGTTTAGTGATCTTCTAGTTTAGATGTATTCGTATACCATACTTTCAGGCCAGGATTAGTTTCGAACGTAGAAAATATTTGGCGGAGCTAGAGCTACAAACGATTCTTGAAAGTTCTTTAAAATCATTGTTGTTTGCTGAAGTGATTAACCTTCGCTTAAGTAGCTTGGATCTGTCCTTAATGGGAACGAGTTTTCTAGTTATATAATATTTTCATTGAAAACTTATTTCGTCATTCTTTTTTTAAAACAAATGTAGCGTAATGCGCTTTCAAAAAAGCAATTTTATTTATTTTAATTTAATTTAATCTCAAAAGCTTGATTTTCCCTGTTAGATAATTATGCAAAATGTCCACAAACTTTTATATGCAATTTGTTTTCCCCTTGCCATCACCATTCCCTAGCAATTGTGGGAATAACCTTAGTGGTACTGCTGCGCCCTAATTGTGAAAAATGTGTGTACTCGCGCACACTTCGAAAAGCAACATACATATGTACATTTTTGCCAAAGAGTACCAAGAAATTTGTTGCAGTTAACAACAAACAAATGCGCAGAATGCCTCACACCCCTACGAACAAATCCACAATTTGTTGCAAACCATACATATGCCAGTATATATATATGTGTGTGCATGTGTATATGTCTATAAAGAGATATACATATTTGTAAGCTTATGCATGTACTATACTCGTGGAAGTAGGAAGTTGTTGCAACAGATGTGCAATATGTTGAACGCAGCTTGAGCTGTGAACGCGCCTGCGTCTGCAAATGGCAATGTGAACGCAATAAACTCTGATCTAAAATAGGCTAGGTGTCTGCACAGGAATACATACCAATATATATTCACACAAACATATGCATTTAACTGTGTACTTTTGTGCATATATGTATAAATGTAATAGTATATAATTGCCTTTTTGTGCGCGATTTCAAAGCAGTAAACTGCGACGAGGTTAGTTGACTGCGTGGCAACTATGTACTGGGTGCATTTTATTCGTAGTGGGGCAGTGGTTCTCAAATTGAAAGTTGCTGGAGATACTTCTTCTTAATTGGCGCTATAACCGCTTACGCGATTTTGGCCGAGTTTAAAAAAGCGCGCCAGTCGTTTCTTTCTCGTGCTAACCGGCGCCAGTTGGACACACCAAGTGAAGCCAAGTCCTTCTCCACCTGATCTTTCCAACGCAGAGGAGGCCGCCCTCTTCCTCTGCTACCACCAGCTGGTACCGCATCGAATACTTTCAAAGCCGGAGCGTTTGTATTCATTCGGACGACATGACCTAGCCAACGTAGCCGCTGGATCTTTATTCGCTGCGCTATGTCTATGTCGTCGTAAAGCTCATACAGCTCATCGTTCCGTTGCCAACGTGCAAAGATCCAAAAATCTTACGCAGAATCTTTCTCTCGAACACTCCAAGAGTCGCTTCATCGGATGTTGTCATCGTCCAAGCTTCTGCGCCATACGTTAGGACGGGCATGATGAGAGTCTTGTAGAGTGTTAGTTTTGTTCGTCGAGAGAGGACTTTACTGCTCAGTTGCCTACTTAGTCCAAAGTAGCACTTGTTGGCAAGAGAGATTCTACGTTGGATTTCAAGGCTGACATTGTTATCGGTGTTAATGCTGGTTCCTAAATAGACGAAGCCTTTTACAACCTCGAAATTATAACTATCTACAGTGACGTGGGTTCCGATGGAGATACTGCAGAAAGTATTAAATATTTTGAGAAACATATCATAAATTGGTGGTAGTAAATTTAATGGAACCTGAAAACTCTGCTTTCAAATTGTTATTAAAGCTTGTCAAAAACTTTTGCAATCTAGATACTCTAGCTTTAACCTCTTCTACGATTTTTTTCATATACACCCCACTATTTAAATTATAAAAATATATTTCATATTACAACAAAAACTATGAAGCGTAAAGTTTCAAACTTTACACAAAACACAAATTAAAAAAAAAAATGGTACATTAAAATTTAAATTTAAAAAAATGCTAGTGATATAAGTTTATTTCAATAACTATTTCAAAGAAGACTCTAAATGTTGACCTTTAAGTCGTATGCACTCTTGGCATCTGGCCTCCTTACTCCGTGCTACTCGCTGGTGATGACGAGATGGTCGCTGCGTTTATTGCATAGACTTTACTTCTGAGTTACCCCTACAGAAAAAATTCCATAGTGGTAAGAGCTCCTGGATGGTCACAATATGTCACCGAAACGGCTTATCAGTTTGTTAGAAATTAGGCAGTATCGGCATGGCATCTTTGGCCGCGTGTGGCGTGGCACAGGCATGTGCGTGTCCTGAAGGAAGAATGTTCTTTGTTTATAGGCAGAAAATGATCGTTCAACATGGTCCCTTCTCGATTTTCAAAAAAACTATGGTTTTATTATTTCACGTTGACAATGCACACAAAATCGTCACTTTGGGTCCGTGAAGCGGCTGGTTTGCCCTTTGGGTGACCAATAACGGTAATGTTACTTACAATTCAATTTATATGGAAATAAGGTTCATCACTCCAAAAAATAGTGTTTACTAAAAGAAATCTTTTCCACATTGTCTCGCCGAAATTTGAACGAAAATTGTAATCGTTGAGCTTAAATGCTTGCATGATTTGAATTTTGAAGGGGTGAGGCCCAAGATCTTTCCTCAATATTTCATACATAATAAGTTTTGGAAGTACCAGGGCAGTCACTCTCTTGCGTACGGGCTGATGCGGATTACCGTGCAAACTTGTAGCGACGAGTTGAATATTATCATTTGTTCTTGACGTGCCATCGAACTTATTGCCAGGAACCCTCGCAACCATGAACAAATCCATCATTTGCGCCATCAAGTAAACGTCGAATATTGCGACGGCCTGCAGTCGCATACGAATCATTGGCTTTGAAATACGCTACGATTTCACCGACCCACTAAGGCATTGTGACTAAATAACGTGAACGAATAGCGAGGCTAACGCAATCCGCTCTCCGCTCATATACTCAGCGGTTAGGGAGAAACTTTAAATCTAAAACCCAGTTCCGTCATCGGACGCCCTGTACTTTGTGTGGAAGAAAAGGCGTAGCAACTAATGAAAAATATTGTCAGAAATCAACGGTATTCTTTTCCCACCTCAAACTTGCACTTTTTTACCACCATTCAATGGGCTATAAAACTGCATATGCAGAAATATTCCGAAAATTCTGTTTGCAAACTTGTCAGTATAAAATTTTGGGCAAAGTTTGGCCGCCATATACGCAAATTTGTACTTTTGATTTGCCTATGCAAATCCCATTTTTATAACAACCTTTCTTTCAAACTTGTAACTAATGGTATTGGCAGGGGGAGACCGAATAATGAGGTGGCTTATACTCAGTCCTTTCATTCAATCCATAAATTAAAAAAATTGTAGAGTGGCACCACAGATTTCATTCGCAGCGCCACCTCGTAGCCTTTTCTAAAAATTTGTTACGGCGTGTTTTGGTTGTCAGATAAAAGTTTATTTTACGAATTTATAAAAATGGGATAACTCAAAAGTACTTAGTTTAATATGCGAGTTTAAGTTCTTTATTGTAATTAATTATCGCATTTGGTTCTTTGAATAACATTTTGAAGAATTAAAAAATATTAACTTGAGTGATGGACATTTTTATACGGACCATTCATTGCGCGCGCCATTGCTTATTTGCTATATTACATCTGTCCAGTTCGCAGGTCTCAAATATTAGTTTGGGCAAAAATAAATTCATTATTTTTGCGTAGCATTTTTGCATAAATGGTTTAAAACTATTTTATGGTCGACCTTTAGCTCCTGGGTAAACGTGCCAGTCAAGTAACCTTGTCACCTTCACAACGAGCATAGACTTTAAATTGTTAGAAAGATACTGTACGAGGTACCGATTACTACAGTCATTTACTGACAGCTATCTGTTCTCCCAACCTACTATGACTGGCGTATGACGCTATGCTGCGTTCCAGGCCACAGAACATAAATAATTTTATAGGGGTATCTCTCGCAACTTGTATGCTGCTTGTTATACTAACCAGTTCTGTAAATCAAAGATGGGTTAGTGTCAATACATGTGTCATTGCTAGGCAAGCATGGCCAAGGCTAAATCTACTACTGTCCAAGAATGTTATAAAAATAAGTAGACTTCAAATTAGAACCTTAGTAGGGGCCCTCACAGGGCATTGTCTCATAGGAAATCACGCACGGAGATTAGGCGTTTACATGCATGATTTCTGTCGTAGCTGTAGGAATGAGGAGGAGTTGGAAACAATTCAACACCTTTTTTGCACATACCAGAAGCAGGAACCGATATTTAAGATCCTACTTCTTAACAAATATAGGTAATCTATCTTTTACGCTTTGTCCAAAGCGCAGGATGCTTCAATCTGGAAGGTTAAATGTAGCCCAGCCCCTGCGGCTCACAACGGACCCATTTCGTGGTCTAAGTGGCATCGCTGTCTCTGTGTGCGATGCGGCTGCCAAACCTATCCTATGACGCTATTAGGAGAAATTATATTTAAGTCTTCCCATAAAAAAAAAAATAAATAATTGGCGCGTACACTTCTGTTAGGTGTTTGGCCGATCTCCTCCTCCTATTTGTGGTGTGCGTCTTGATGATGTTCCACAAATGGTCTTCCCATAGGGTGATTAATTTTGCGCTTGCAAAAGATCTTAGCACAGAAGCCAATTTATGAATCTCATTCAAGATTTGAGCTTTCCTCTTTTAGCACCTCAAACACATGCATAAACGCTAATTTGATTAATTAAAAATTGAAAAAAAAAATCTTTCAACTTGTGAAATTATTTATTTTCGCAACCAAGAATTTTACCCACAAAGCACAATTCATTTCCAAGGGAATCAAAATGGGAAATCGACAAAAAAAAAATTGCATGTTTTCCGCTACATTTGAAGTGCACATTTTTCCTCGCTTCATTTAAAGGCCTTTGATCGCATTATAAACATAATTTATTTTATATGCAACGAAAGGAAAATAACTGCAAAATAACTCTAAACAAATATTTTTTTTAAGGTAAAAAGAATGAATACAAAATAAAGAGAATTATAAGACTAAATCCTATCAAATGTAACTAGTTGTGGAATAGACTCTTTGTGTGCGTGCGACTTATATTCCCTGTATTCTGCTCATAATTTAAAACTTGGGGAGCACTGCAAGCTGAAAGCTCTTACCATAGCAGTTCACTATAACTCCAATATCCTCACTCTGCCAACTTCTTCCTTCGTGGTTGTGTTAAGGTAAACGAAAAAAAAATCACAAATCTCATACAATGTAACATTTGCGCGAAATGAAAATTACTGATTAGAAAATTCATATAATTTCGCAAACGATTTACGTAGTTTAATGGATTCTTAGAGGCGGATTATTGAGATTGAAGTACCCATTCAACATTCTTAGCCAAAAATCAAAATGTTCATATGTGTGTGCGTATGTGTGTAAGTTGCTTGGTAGGTATTAAAGAATGGCAATTGCAAATAGTTGCTCCCTAGCGTACACACACACGGCAACTCAGTGTGAAAGTGAGGGTGAGAAAAGGCAGACAGTGACTGGTGATGGACAGCAGTTGAATAGGAACGAGCAAAGAAATAAAACCAAATCAAACTGCCTGCAATGTGGATACTATGAAGTGAAGGTGTAATAATAGGGAGGTACGCGGGTATGGCGAGCGGAAATTAAAGGTGAGGAAATAAACTTATAACCGCATAGGACAACATTACAAACATATGTATATGGTAAACAACATTATACACATGCATTCATAGAATATGTTGCCAGGAGCTGCAGCTGGAGGAATAGTAACCAGGTAATAGTTGTTATTGAAATTCTTTTTTTGTTTGTTTTTGTTGTGTTGCTGGTGTTGATAGTGGGTGCTGTTCAACTGTGATAGTTATTAAATCAAAAGCATAGACTCACACACACACACACAGGCATGCCTACATGCACATACTTACATCCAATACACTGGGTTTTGGTGCGAGTGAAATATTCCAAAGCTCCGAACGCAAGCCGACAGCTGGGTGGATGTTGTAACATAAATGCTGAAGATTATGGAGTAGATGTTTATTATACGCATTCTCGAATGAAGAACGAATGATTTGCGGTACATTGCTTGCTAACTTTTCCTTGTATGAGTCCAAGCGAACAAGCAATGAATGGCTTCTTTCGATCTCTACTCGTCTATTTTGATTGTTTGTGCGATGTGTATTGTTGGTTGCTTAGTAAACTGAATAGTAAACTGTAACTACATATCACACGACTGCTCTGCTATGTTTTGAGCTGAGGTGAGGTTAAGTAGGGGTTAAAGGCTGCACTTGGCCATAACTGCCATGCCACTACTGGCTTGGCGTTTGGTTCTAAATGCACGCGTGTTTTGAACGTAACATCGAAAATGAAATATTTTCAATGAGAGCAGCAAGTTATGGCAGGGAAAATGAGGTACAAAGAAGAAGAAGAAAATTCATTTGTCCACTATTGCTGATGAAATCAAGTTCGGGCGGAAAATATATCTAATTTTTGGTATAGATTTGCTTCTTGTTTCTGCTGAAGTTTTAAACATTCGTGTACTCACCTTGGAAAAGCCTATATTTGGTGTTGGCGCATGATGTATTGAAATGTCATGCCGTTTGAAAACTAAAATGAATGAAAAGAAAAAACAAAGCAAAAAATTAAGTGTTGAAATCAATAAATTAAAAAATCAATAAATAAAAAATATGAAACAAACAAGTAAATAAAATATTTTATGTACAATAACAAAATCATAAACAAACGCCTATAAGTTTAATGACTATTTTAGGGGGCACTAAGTCGAAAAATGTTAGCACATGTACTCCGCAAATCAAGCGAAGTGTCGCTAGTGCATTAGTAAACGCATACTTAGTATTTTCGCAGATTCGCTATGCCGTGAAAGTTTCTAGGGGAGTTCCATTAATTTTTCGAATTAAAATAAAATTCGCAAAATTAAATTCCATTAATTTTTCGAATTTATTAAAATTCGTGAAATTAAATTTTAGTAAATATGAAAAATTAATTTCGCGGATTTTAATAAATTTTAATCAGTTCGAAAAATTAATGGAACCTCTAAAATACAATTTTAATAAGCTCGGAAAATTAATGGAACCCCTATGACATTTTCACGGATTACTGAGCATGAAATTCAACCAGGAATGTTTGGCATTACTGCTCCTAACTTCTAATAAAATGCATTTCATTTTGAGTTTGTAAAAAAATCGAGCTTTAGCGGGCAATGCACAATAAAATAAATAAGTGATAGAAAGCTAACAATTAAAAAAAAAAAAATACAAAATACTGTGGGAATTGGGAAAATATTTGGCTGAAACAACACTTAATCGAAAAAAATACAAAAAATTATTACTACAAAAAAAATATATATATTTACCTACAACAAGTCAACGAAACCGATAAGAAATACTGAATAAATAACTATAATTGAGCAAAAGCCAATTAAATGCTTGTCAAGTGCTGTAATGCGAAATATTGAGAGTTATAATCATTTTTTGTCACTAGATAAGTTTTCAATGAAATAAATATTCATGATTGAAAAACGAATAAAATCTGGCTTTACATGTGTAAATTTCATGCTCGAACGGAAACAAAAAAATATTAAATTAATATATTTTTTAATACTAAACAAAACATAAACATACAAGCATAAATATAAATGCTAAAGCAAAGGCCATGCTGTCGACAACAATACCAACAACAATGACAATGACAATCATAGTAATAAAACTCTGTGTTCAACATAGTAATAAAAGCAAAGTTGGCAAAACGAAAGCGTTCTGTCAATAATTTATTACTTATGCACAGATGTTTGACAAAACAAAAAAATTGTTGTTGCTATTTTGTGAAACAAACGTAGTAAGCACGCCACAGATGTTAAGCGGCGTCTCTAGATTATTGTTATTGGTTTGGAGACTGTGACGGTCGGCCATTGCTGCTCTAAGCGAATAGCGGCAAATGTTCGTCCGACTCCGTAACTCAAAAAAACGAAGCAAAAATAAATACAAAAAACAGATATAGGTACATAAATGTAGTAAAAAAATAGATGTAATATAATAAAAAGTGTTGAAAATACTAAAACTATAAACGGATTACTCAAAAAATAATAAATAAATACATACTTACAAAGTGCATAAAATTATTAAACAAACATCGCTGATCACAACAATATCCGTTTGAGCATGCACCCTGCTGCTGTGGTTAGATTTCTCAGTGTACACATTATTACAATGTGCAATGTAATCGTAGTTTTTTCTTTCAAACTAACAAAGTTCCACCCACGGAATACTTTAAATAGGTCTAAGAAATTACAAGGTGAAGTCCAAAATAAACAAGACTGAGCTAAAATAGAAACGACAGGAGCTTTGTTCTGATAACTTCCAGTTTATTTACTCAAAATAGTCCCGTCTGGTCTCGATACACTGTTTTGCGCTATTTAAAAGCTTTTCGAAAGCGTGTTGCAGGTCATTGACCGGAATGTCCTTCAGGATGTCGGTACGAGGCTTTCGGATGACCTTTACGGACGCAAAACGTTTTGTTTTCATGGTCAAATGCAATTTTCCGAATAGGTAGAAGTCACAGCGAGCCATATCAGGCGAATACGGTGAGCCATTGATGGTAAAAATGCGATTTGTAGTCATAAGAGTGGATCGATGAGATGGTGCATTATCATGCAATAAGCGCCAGTTTCTTCCTTCGCGGTATTCACGGCAAATTCGACGAATGCGATGTAACAAAGGCTTCGAAACGCCAAGATAGAAAATTGTATTGACGGTTTGGCCTATTGGTGCAAACTCCTTGTGGACGATTCCCTTGAAATCGTAAAAACAAAGCATCGACTCGATTTTTGACTTCTCTAATTGCGAGAGAGGGGGCCTTCCATTTGGCACTTTGACGCTTAGTTTCAGGTTCATGTTGCAAACACCACGTTTCATCATCAGTTAGAATATTTTAATGGAAGTTCTCGTCTTTTCTCGTCACCTTAAATGCGGTCTTTCTAATATTGAACTATGAGCAATTTTTGGTCCTCAGTTAACTTGTGCGGAATAAAACATTCACAGTCCTTTTGTAAGTCCAAATGATCAGTTAAAATGCGTTAATTCGATGTTTTGGAGATATTCAACTCCGATTTCATGAACTTCAACGATGATTTTCGTTCATTTGTGATAAATTTACGAACAATTCGATGGATTTTTCGGTGATTACTGATTTTGGGTGGCCCGTATGTTCATTGGCATGTATGTCCTCACAACCATCTCTGAAACGTGTAAACAACATATAAGCTCTAGCACGTGATACGCAATCATCGCCATAGCCTTTTTTCATCAATTCAAAAGTTTCGGTAAACGTTTTACCGATTTTAAAGCAAAGTTTGATATCAACTCTTTGTTCGAAATTTATTTTTGTACCGTTGACACAAACATACTGACGCTTTAAACGCAATAACTTCACTTTCATTGAACCGAATGTCCCCAAGCTTTCACTGGAAGTCAGCTAGGCATGTGACTTCCAACGCACTAACTCATAAAAAGATGGCGCCATCAAAAACATTTTTATGACGCCAGTCTTGTTTATTTTGGATTT
The DNA here is from genome assembly GCA_037575425.1 of Anastrepha fraterculus. Lineage (NCBI taxonomy): Eukaryota > Metazoa > Arthropoda > Insecta > Diptera > Tephritidae > Anastrepha > Anastrepha fraterculus. The sequence continues at coordinate 35,280 of JAYXIM010007284.1, forward strand.
CATCTTGTATACATATATGATTTTTTTGTTTGGCTATTTTTTTATATGGAAGCAAATGACTAGCCCCGTTAGCGGCAAACAAATTGTAAAAACTCAACGGTATTTTGTAGCTACTTGCGACTTGAGAATGCAATGGACTGTAAAACCATACCCTTTTTGGCCGTTTGGCCGACCTCCTCCTCCTATTTGTGGTGTGCGTCTTGATGTTGTTCCACAAATGGAAGGACCTACAGTTTCAAGCCGACTCCGAACGGCAGATATTTTTATGAGCAGCTTTTTTGTGGCAGAAATACACTCGGAGGCAAGCCATTTCCTGCCAAGCGGCGAAATGTTTTTCTTAATTTTTGTGTTTTCACCGAGATTCGAACCGACGTTCTCTCTGTGAATTCCGAATGGTAATCACGCACCAACCCATTCGGCCACGGCGGCCACCTCGCCTAGTCCTCATTAAAATAAATTCATATAAATTCATAAGAATTCATTAGAAATTCAAAATTTTGGTAAATATGGCAGACTTTTATGAGTCTTATAATAATTCAGCCAAATGTGAAAACAAAACGAGTCATATAGTTTTTGTAGTATGATGAATTAAACTTTTATAAAAAATAAATATATATGAATTCTGTTCGGCCCAAAACGCCACTCATCAATACGGTCTAGTAACGATAAATATACAAAGAAATTTTAATGTATTTTAATGAATTATATTAATGTATCAAACCCTGTTAAGACCGATACTCACATATGGTTGCTCAATGTGGTACAACATTTCACCTTCATATATGGAACGGCTAAGGAAGCTTGAGAAAAGATCATGTACTTCCTTTTACAGATCACAAAATAGTAGCTATACCAAATACATCTTCAATTCAAAGCTTTATAACACGGCGAAAGTGCCCAGAATTGATTGTCGTATTATAAATTTAATAAGAAAACGTATCAGGCGTTGCCTATACAATACCAATAAGACATAAAAACTAGTTGGAAATAATCTTTTAAAAAAATATATGTTTATAGTTTGTGAAAAAAGAAGAAACAATTTTTTTCTGAAGCGATGCATAGAGGGATATTGCACTGGAATCACTTGAGCCGAGCCCCTCCTCCTGTTTGTGCTGAGCCATTTTCTGTTTTTCCACAAATGTAGAGACCTGTAGTTTTAAGCCGACTCCGAATGACGGATGGTTTTTTATGAGGAGCTTTTCATGGTAGAAATCCACTTAGAGATTTGTCATTGGCGTTGTCTATAATTTGGTGTTTCATGCCCGGGGTATCGAACTTGGGCGCTACCGAAAAGTTGTACTACATCAGCCCATTCTTCAGCTACGCCGACCAAAATGACAATCTTATACCAGTTTTTAGTATTAACATTTCTTTTTGGCGGTAGATGCCTCTGCAAGGCTGTACAACAAATTTCCCTAAAGAATTAACAACAACGACTAATTCCTGGTCACTGCAAAGCATTACTGGTGCTGAGAGGGTCTAACTTCGTCAACAAATTTTTGTTTTCAAACTTTTTTAAGTCATGTTAAAATATTATATAACATATCATTATGCATCGGGTGGTTTTCTACGAGCTTAAGAACTTAAAATCATAATACAAAGCAGAAATATTGTTGGAATGAATTTCTTTGCATAGAGATTCCATGGCATTTTGAATATGATATCTGGCTTATGTCCTCCGCGGCTACGACTAACCTGGGCCATTCGATCAGTGCAAGTTTCGAATACTTTTTCCAATAAATCTGGCCATATGCTAGTTAGTTCTCATGCAGCTAAAAACACCTTATATTATTAGTTTTATAAAATATATTAAATTAGTGTCGAAAAGAAAAAAAGTAGAACAAATTTAATGTTTTCATGCCACTGACTATGCCTAAACCCTTAAGGCTACATGATATTGAGTGATACAGAAAATTTTGAATCTGATAGAACTGTAAGTGGCATATGTATATATTTAAGCTCCATCGGTGTGCCCTCTTATGAGGTATCTACGGAAAAAGACACAGGCTGATATTTGCTTCTAAAGGGCGATAGCTCGCTAGTGGCAGTTTTGTTGAAGTTGCCCAAAAATACTAATGAATTTAATTGTAATTTTATAACAATTCTTTCTTTTTTTTGTTGACTTTGAGTGCGCTTTCGACACCATCAATAGAAATGCTATTTGGGAAGCACTAGAAATCAGTGACGCACCGGATAAATAAGGTCTATCATCAAATATCTGTATTTTGAAGCAGATGCAGTATTATTTTCAAAGGAAAGAACAACGAGGATTTTGAATCAGCAAATGAAGTGCGCCAAGGTTACGTTTAACTTCTTTACTGTTTATGCTAGTGCTGGATATCTTCCACGAATTAGCAAAGTTCGCGCAGTCATCATCTATCTGAAAAACATCTGGGACTCCAATGTTATATCCCGAAACACCAAACTAAGGAGCTTTAACAGAAGCATTAAATCAGTCTTTTTGCGAAAAAATGCTCGTTGTTATTAATAAATTCCTACACATAATCTGCCGAGTTTTCTGATTAAGCCCCGTTTCAAATGAAGACCTCTACGCGCTCGCAAACGCTTTGCCCATCAACTTACAAATCAAAAGAGAGAATGGAGCGGTATTCGAAATACAATGCCAACTGTGGCGAAAATGGCGTTCGAGTGGAATACACAAGGGAAAAAAGCGCGTGGTCGACGAAAACTGACGTGGGTGCGAACGGTGTTTTGGTTCCACGAGTCAAATAAGGAGTTATGTATATGACAGAAGGTGTTGGAAGAGGCTAGTCGCCGCCCAATTCTCTGACTAAGAGCGGAACGTTTTTCAATTGGCACACCAATTTTAAACCACACGTTGTAATTAATTATTGGACGCATTACTTTGAATTGCTCCAAGGAATAAGGAATAATAGTATTTCTAATTTATATGCATTCATTTTAGAATAAGTCTCAACTACTTTGGGCTATAACAAGTTGTAGGATTTATACTTCCGCTTCAGAAGTGTGAAATCTCAGCAAATATACACAAGAAGAAGGCCACACTTTACAAATTTATTAGCAGCGGCATAGTGAATATCGCAAATTGCTGATAAGACTCCGATCGGCTTGGCTTGCGTGCACACATTTTCTTGAACAATCAAGGCAAGCAGTCAACACAGCAGTTTCAGGGCACTCACACTTTGAGACCGGCACATGCAGGCCTTACACTTTATCACTTACTATTTTCCTAACCGCAAGTGCAGTTTATTTGTTTTAGAGGTTCGAAAGCCTTTACCAGCAACGACAACTCATCAAAGCACATTTAGAGCAAAAACTTCCGCTATTTAACTAAGCAGCTAAGTTTAGCCACTTGCCAATATGGGCAGACAGACAGAGATACGATTTTTGCACCAACACTTTTGTTAACTTTTCGCTGATTTGTGAATTTTCTGGCTCACTTGTTGGACAAATAATTTGCTACATATGCGATTTTCACGCACAAATGCTGGCCGCAAAAGAGGTGCAAAGCATTTTAACTGCAAAAAAAACTGTATTTGCCACAAAAGTAAAGCATGTGTTAGTTGCAAACAAAACAAGGGCAAATATTTGCAAAAATACCCTCCAAATAAGAACAAAACCAAATAAACTGCATGCAGCATTTCTGTTAGTTTTCTTGAGCCATCTGTTGGCCGCCTGAGTTCACAGCTTTTACAGCAATTTTCGCTTGTAAACACAAATTTTCGCAAGCATATTAAATTTTCCCAGCTGTGCTTCGGCGGCCACCGCCAATATTTGTGCTTCCTTGTGTAACCAACAGCAGTCGGCGAAGACTGGCTTGATCTGCGCGCAATGCACACAATTCCAATTGGAGTGACCAGCAGTGATAGTTGGCAAATATTAGCAACAGTTGCCGTTGCCAGTTGCTATAGCCGTTCATTGCCTACGTCCGCGTCCATCGCCCTCACACTTTCCTCTAGCCAGCATAGCACATTGCACCTTTTCTTGTAGCCTTCTTAGGCTGGTGGTTGTGATTTCTGTTTATTTGTAGGGTGAATGTTCTGTGGTGCTTTGGCGCGCAGCCGCCGAACGCTTGCTGAATGACTCTCCACCAGCTGCCTTGCAGTTTTACAATATTTACTTTATGCGAGCTTGATTTTGGGCTCGAATCCTCTGCTTTGTATATTCGAGTACATTAGGCTGAATCGACGCATTTATTATCCAACTGTATGGCTTATAATTCTTCTAAGCAAAAGTGAGGTGAGTAGGGCAAGGTCTAAAATAAATAGCAAAAATATATATAAGTTTAAATAAAGAGAAAATATATAATATATTCACCCGATAAGTTAGGTTAGGTTGAATAAGTGTATCTTAAAAAGAGTTGAGTCGGCGGCTTAGTGGCCAAAAAAGGTTTTCGCATTCCTTAAACTAATCAGCAACTCCAGTGAGACGGTGCCTAAACTGTCCATATACTCGAAGTTCATGGTAATCTACAACACATCTGAAACGGATTCTTCAAAGTACAAATAAGTCACAAGGAAAGTGCTGAGTGCACCCTCCTCCTAATCAAATCTTTTAGTCAACTCGTCACTTGTGCCATGTATACATAATGGAAGGCTCAGACAGTTTTATGCTTAATGGTCCACTGCTCGTTAGTATTCAGAGGATTTTTACTGAGACCACCTGGTATCAAGGTGTATAAAGAACAAAAATAAAGATAGCAATTCAAAGGGAGTCAAATTCTAAATAAGCAGTTTCTCGATGAAAGTCACTTCTGAGTTAGGTCTTTTCACAGTTTTTCCTTTTTTTCTTCCTGATAAGTCGCACATCTGCTTAAGCAATTTGGCTGAAGTTGTGAGTAAGCCAAATCTTCTAAATTATGTTAAGAAAGTACAAAATAATGGTGAATAAAAATTATGAAAACAGAGAATATAAATTTTAAGGAATTTTAGGCCTTTTCTATACTCTTATCAACAAACACCTATCATCATCATCCCTGCTATCAACATCACTCTCAGTGTGAATTTCCATAAATGACACATCAGAAGTAACGAATTCTTCATCGATATTTCTAGTTCTTTCTCATCATCAGTATCCTCTTTATAGGTGGCTCTTTTTAGTCCCCAACATCGATTTCTTAATACTGGATCAAGTTTCTTTTCTTTCCTTTTTCGTCTAGGAATCAGACATTTATCTGATTTTCAACGCTTTAAAAATATTTTTTTTTTTCAAAAAGTAAAATGAAATACATAAATATGAATAAAAAAAAATTGTCCTACGCGCTACCTAATAGTAAGCCTTGGAATAAAACAATCGTCGAAATTGACTTCCTCGACCCAAACAACAGTAAGACACCATAACTTTTCAGAAAATTCTTGCTTTACTTGATAAAATTTTACTAAGTTTTTGCTGTGGAGAGTATTATTGAAAATCACCAGCTTTAAATATGTATGAAAACAACAACCCATGTTGGCTGGACAACCCTGGTTGGGTCTTCGCCTGCTGCAGCGTATGCCTCCTCGGTTTTCTGCCTGCGTCCTCCATTCCCGTAATCCCAAAAAATCTGCATCTTCTTCTACCCTCCAATCCATTTGAGCTGCGGGCGGCCCTTTCTTCTATATCTGTAACACTTTCTAAAGAGTATTTGTATGGGTGGGTAATCGGCATTAGTCCGTAATATTATATGGGACCTGCCCATTTCAATCAGTTGGTCATTATTGCGATTATTACAGAGTTTTTTCGAGTTCAAGAGTGTAGAGCTTTCGCCATTCACCTTTAGCACATATCGCGCCAAAGATTTTTCGCAAAACTTTCCTTTCAAAGATCAGCAGCTTCTGTTTATCCGCATCTCTGAGTGACCATGTTTCCCTGCCATATTGCAAGGTGAGAATAATAATTGAGCGGTACAATTAAATCACCGTTCTCCTGTATAGAAGGCGGCTCTTTAAGTGATTGCACAAAGAGAAATAGCAGCGGTTCGCCATAGGATACTGAATGCCATTTCTGCAGACACTTTGTTGTCATTATTAATGGTTTCTCTTAAATACTTAAATCCTTTTACTATTTCGAAAGCATAATCAGCGATTTTGAATATTTGACCGACATTGTGTCGTCCAAAGAAGTTGAAAAAATCGCTTTAGTTTGGGTCAGTTTATTGCTACACCCATATTTTTGGGTCTTGTTCTATCTATAATTTCGAAGCCTTCTTTCAAACCAGATTTATAGCCAAACCATTTTTTGGGATTTTGTTATAGGAGATTTTTATTTACTCTTTGCTTCATATCCCTATTCCAAAAGAACTGGTTTCCTAAAAACCAATCCGCTCTAATATATGGGCATACATTCATACATAATATAACAAATATATTACTTTTTTTTAATTTTAGTTTTGCTCGTTTTTCTCAATTTTCTATTATTTATTTGTGCGATCTTCTTACTCGACTGTCGGTAATTACGAAAATTGTTTTTCAAATTAGTGTGTGGCTTATAACTTAGTGATATTCGCTTGAGCAGCCACACAATCCTGCATATGTATGTATGTGTGTACTTTTATGTCTATGCAACCTCGTTTTATTTACATACGTATGTTTGTATAAGTGTGCATTTTAGCTAGTTTACTTTTCAGTTGTTGTTTTTTATACCTTTTGTTGTTGTAACAAACATTTATTCTTAGGAATGCACATTTGCAGATCTTTTTTTGGTGTTGTGATAGTTAGCAAGTATACATACATACGGCTGGGCACTAACAGTCAAAGTACTATAAATTATCAAATGAACAAGAAAATGTTTGAAGATACATACTAACATACATATATATGAGTTTTCTCTAACAAAAATTGCAGGCAACTAAAGCCTATTAGCTGAAAATGCTGGGTAATGAGCGCCCAAGTGCTTAAATCACACGCTGCTGATCTTTACCTTAAGCTTCATGCCACATATGTACATGTGTGTGTATGTATGAGCACGCGTATGTATAGAACTAGTGAAGTTTTTGGTTATTTACAGCATGATTGGCTTAAATTAGTAAAATTCTCATAATTTTTGGCCAATTACATTTCCAATTACTGTTAGGCAGTTTATGTAAGGAGGAAAAAATGTAAAAAAGAGCAAAGAAAATGTGTTGCTTTAATATAAACAACCTTTCTCTTGATGTTATTATTTATCAAAATTTTTTTCTAACTGACATTTATTTAATTGTTGAAATTTGATAATCTCTCTTTTTTGTACGAAAGCACAAAACAAGCAAAAAAAAAAAACAAATACATAAGAGAGAAAAATCCATTATACAGTTACTTACATGCTCTTAAACTAGAACTTCATATCACTCGTACCTGCAACTGCAAGGTGGCGCAAAATTAATCTCCCTATCGGAAGATGTATAATTTTTGCCAATGCCGTCGTACGTCAATCATAGTTGACACTTGCGAACTAGCCAGTTGAAGTGTACAAACAGACAAGCAATGGAGCACGTAAAGGTCTAAATAAAGATGTCCATCACTCAAAATCATGTTTTTATTAAGTAAAATAATATTTCAAAAACAAAATTGATGATTAATTTTGCGCCATTTTGTATATGAAAATACCTCCAAGAGCGAAGTTGAAATTGCACAGAACGTCAGAAAGTCTAATTTTTTGCCTAATTTTCTGCTATTTAAAAGCTTTGCAGAAGTTGGTGACAAACAGCTGGTGCGAGTGAATACGGCAACGATGTAATCGATAGTTCTTCCTACAATTTGTATAAAGTTTTGCATAAAATTAGGGTAATCAATCGAAATATGAGCGATAATATGTTTAGAAAGATGTTTTTGTTTTAAATGTTTATATATAATCAAGGAGTACAAAAAAAAACATTAACTTAATTATCGCATGTGCTTGAAGAAGATGCTTGATATAGTAAATATTACAATCATTCTATTGGCAACTACCTATGTACAGAAGGTTATGAGAGTGAAGCAAAATGCATCCCACGCTTTTAACTCTAATTTGAATTATTCTATTTGTATCTTAATTTTTGTTATAATTCTGTTGTGAGGTAGTTGACTATGACTGATCGTTCGATTTGCTATTACTTCATTTTAGGTCTCTTTGTCATTAAAAATTATTTTATACTTTTTAGTTCGATTGGCAATAAAAGCGTGTTTTTTAGTTTTTTTAAACTATTTTTTATTTTCTACTTTTTAGTTCGATTAGCTAAAAAGCGTGTTTTTTAGTTTTTTTTTAAACTATAATATTTTTTATTATGAATGAAAATTATTGTTATCATTGCAGTCAGTGAATTAATGATTCGATATATTCGTGTTATATTTAATTCCTTTCTTATCGACTGTGAGTCTAAAGCTATGCAGTTATCGGCCGTGATAAAGGAGTAATCGGGATGAAGAACTTATTTCGTGGAGGGAGCCTGAGAAACGGCTACCCCACTCCATTGGCCAGTTTTTTTCGATTTTCGTGGTGTGGTGCACTATGAATTCCTTCCACCTGGCCAAACTGTTAATAAGGAATATTATTTGAGCGCTATGCGTCGTTTACGTGAAGCAATTCATCTAAAAATACCCGAATTATGGGCCAACAACTCTTGGTTTTTGCATCACGATAATGCACCGTCTCAGACTGCACTCGTTCTTCGTGACCATTTCGCCGAAAATTCCACACATATCAACCACCGTATTCGCCTGATTGGGCTCCGTGTGACTTCTGGCTATTCCCAAAACTCAAGAGACCACTCCGGGGAACGCGTTTCGAGTCGATTGAGGAGATAAAAGCTGAATCGAAGAATGTGCTGATGGCTATACCGGAAATGGACTATTTGGCATGTTTCGGGGATTGGAAAAATCGTTGGCATAAGTGTATTTCATCGAGAGGGGATTGTTTTGAATCGGATGAAATTGATTTACAAGAATAAATAAAGATTTTTCATTTTACAACCAAATTCACCTTACTTTCTGCCCACAGGTAAAAAAAGAAAATATTAATCCTGGCAATCCTAATAAGGATAATGGAAAACTTTTATCAAATTATTGCATTGTCATCGGTCCTTGATAGGTGTGCAAAATTCCAAGCCGATCAGATTCCGTTACATACATACATACA